>JANHGL010002496.1:0-56152 GCA_024611195.1 Ceyx melanurus | reverse complement strand
TCTCCATCTCTGGAGACACTTAAGACCCGCCTGGATCTGTTCCTGGGTGATTTGGTCTAGGTGATCCTGCTCAGGCACGGGGGTTGGACTAGATGATCTTCTAGGTCCCTTCCAACCCCTAATATCTGTGAATCTGTGAAACCCACAGAATATCTTGAGCTCTGACTGGGCCTGCTGGATCTAGGGTTTTATGGGAGCCAGCATATATAACAGGAGGATGAAAGAAGAGTTTGCACGGGTTTGAATTTGTTAATGTAGATTGGTTTGTGAATTCAAAGAATAGAAACACCCACTTGTGAAGTCAAGAACTGTTGCCATCATTCAAGCGAGTCTGCCCCTCTATATAATATTACTTCAACACTGGAGTTCAGTTTCTTTCAGTCAATAGCTCTTCTTTATTTATTTTTTTTTTTTAAACTTGGATGTAACTCAGCTCAGCTTCTTATTTCTTAACCCTCTTTCAATCTACCTGCTGACAGTTAGACATGTAGGAGAGCAGGAAGGATGAAGGAATTTTGTAATTAGAAAACGAAGTCCTAGAAACCTTTCTGTAGTCCTTGGTTTTCTAATTTTAGAACATGCTGCACTTAGAAAAAAGATACTTAGCTTTTCTCTTTTCAAGAAATGTAAGAAAATGATGTTATGTCCCTACATACCCCCTGTGTCTGCTTACATTTAGCAAGTAAAGAATGACAAATATGCTAACTCACTTCGTTATAACAAGATAAGTGGCAATGGTGCTGTTCCCTAGGCCAGGCAACCCACATTTATTTGGTATTCAGCCACCCTGGAAAGTTCATTTTGCTGGTGACCACGGACTGGTCACCAAATGATGCTGGGGAGCTCTCAGCAGCATTCACTCTAATGCAAATAAGCAAGCAAGTGAAGAATGTGCTTGTTTTCTGCATTGCTAGCCAGCAACTTGCTCCACACACTCTTTTCCTACCTCCTGTTTTCCTCACATGGTAGGTGTTGCTGTGTCCTAAAGACAGGGTGCAGTTGAATGCCAAGAGAAAAAGCTTCAGTGTAGGAAAGAATTTTGGTGAAACAAGACTGAAGTACTCCATGGAAAGTCTATGGCCTCAAGGAGGTCAGACAGCAAAGTGACACCAAAATTGCCTCTCACGTTCCATTGATGCTCTTCTGCTTTTGACTAGCTATCAGACACAGAAGGTTGTGCTGCAGCAGTAACGTTGGCAGGCTCCAGCTCTACTGGGGAGACAACTCCAGCAGCCTTGCTGGTCTTCATGGCCTGCAGTCCTGTCAATCCACCATGAAGCCTTATCAGATCTCCCTAGCAAAGCAGAGCTGGGCAAGCCTCCCTGAGGCGGAGGTGTCTCAGAGCACGGGCGCCTTGAGTCTGTGGAGGCAGGGAAAACAAAGTTGCCTGACCTTTCTATTACTACTATTTTCCTGAAGGTGTGTGCTACTTGTAATCTAAAAGAAAGGAAACTATGTTACAAAAATATTTAATAATTTTTATGGAAAAATCTCAGAAAAACATTTTTTTCCTGTTGAGAAAGAAGAAATTAGAAACTCGAGTGATCTTGCATTTTGATACTGAAGTTTTCTCTGCTTTGTGTTTACATAGAAAGTATGTTGTATCTGTGTAACTTTTTCTCACTTGACTGTGTAGAGCTTAAGCATGTAGTTGAAGCTGGGAAAAACCTTCATAATCAAGTTCACATTTTTGTTTGAATAATAAAAAAACAATAATTAACACCAGTATGAATAATCTTTCCCAACTTTACCTTGGCTGGCTAAAGGCTTTCATGTGTTTTGATACTGTTGTTGCTGGTTTTGAGTCCAAGGATTACAAGAAAACAGTAGTAGGAAGGCTATAAACGCATTTATAGTCACTATTTTGAATTTAAACTTAAGAATTACTAGAGAAGCCTAATGTGCTGTTCAATACCAGCCTTGTGAAAATAGTACTGATCTTGATCAGTTCCTTTGATGGTACAGTTTCAGCTGGAGTTAGTTAGGATGGATATATGCCCTGCAGTCAGCAAATGCAGAGTACACGTCCTGAGCTCTGTGACTGAACCATAACACAAAACATGTCATAGGTGCTGTGTTATAAAAACAGAGCTTCTTTAGGGTGAAACAAGGTGACTGATAGTCACAGACTATCTGTATCACAGACTGAAGAAACACAGTTTCTTCACTGCAAATTAGTAGTAGTTAATGCCTTTGGAGTTACTGTAGAAATATGAGCAAGGAGGATGCTTGTATTGAAGCTGGGAGGAGATGCCCAGGCTGCAGATGTGAGCTGAGTGCACTGGGATGCTGGGGGTCAGCAGCAGTTCAGCTCCCAGACTCTTCACCTCCCTTGGCATGTCAAGCACTCTGCCCTGTTTGTGAAAGCTGTCCAAGCAGCACCCTTACTCAGCTCTTGAAAAGTCCTGGAGTCAGAATGCAGATGGTATGAAGAACACTGCCAATGTCTTTCCTAGACGATAAATATTTTATTAGTGTGTTTTGCACTTGGAGGAACGGCTAGTTCTGATATTAGAGGCCAAGGAAGTTTTATTATGGGAAAGTAGACAATTCTGCATGTGTTCTCAGCTAGCTCTCCAAAAGGAATAAATTCCTCTGGAGTTTCATTCTGCACTGAAGTTTCTTTCTAAAGAGGAAACTAAATAAATTATTTTTTCAAAAGCAATATATGTGAATTAATATGGAAAATAATTTAGCATAATGAGGGTCCAGCTCCCTTAATTAGAAGATGGGGAATGGGGAGCAGAATGGAGCCACCATAATCCAGGAGGAAATGATCAGTGACCTATTGTGTCTGTGTGTACAAGTCTGTGGGGCTGGATGGGATCAACCCAAGGGAGGGAGCTGGCAGAGGAGCTCACCAAGGCACTCTCCATTATTTATGTCCTGGCTAATCAGGGAGGTCCCAGTTGACTGGAAGCTAGCAAATGTGACACTCATTTACAAGAAGGGCTGAAAGGATGATCCTGGCAACTACAGACTTGTCAATCTGACCTCGGTGCCAGGCAAGGTTATGGATCAGGTCATCCTGAGTGCCATCACATGGCACAAACAAGACAACCAGGTGATCAGGCCCAGTCAGCCCATGGGTTTACAAAAGGCAGGTCCTGACTGACTAACCTGATCGCCTTTTACAAGGTAACTCACCTAGTGGATGAGGGAAAAGTTGTGAACATTGTCTACCTGGACTTCAGTAAAGCATTTTACACTGTCTCCCACTGCATTTTCCTTTAGAATCTTATGGTGCAAGGCTTGGATAAATACACCCTGTGCTGGATAAAAAACTGGCTGTATGGCCAGGCTAAAAGAGTGGCAGTGAATGGAGCTAAATCTGGCTGGCGTCTGGTCACAAGTGGTGTTCCCCAGGGTTCAGTACTGGGCCCTGTTCTCTCTAATATCTTTATTAATGCTCTGAATGAGGGGATTGAGTGTCCCCTCAGTAAATTTTCATAAGACACCAAGCTAGGTGAGTGTGTCAATCTGCTAGAGGGTAGGGAAGCTTTACAGCAGGACCTGGACAGGTTACATCAGTGGGCCAAGGTTAATTTCATGAGGTTCAATACAACCAATTGCTGGGTCCTGCACTTGGGTCATAACAATCCCATGGCAAGCTACAGACTTGGGGATGTGTGGCTGGAAAGCTGCAGGATGGAAATGAGCCTGGGGGGATTGATTGATAGTTGACTAAATATGAGTCAGCAGTGCTCACAGGTGGCTAAAAAGGCCAATGTCATCCTGGATTGTATTAGACACACTGTGGCCAGCAGGAACAGGGATCATCCCGCTGTATTCAGCACTGGTGAGGCCACACCTTGAATAGCATTCAGTTCTGGGCCCCTCACTATAAGGAGGGCATAGAAGTGCTGGAGCATGTCCAGAAAAGAGCAATGAGGCTCGTGAAGGGCCCAGAGCACAAGTCCTGTGAGGAGCAGCTGAGGGAGCTGTGGTTGTTCAGTCTGGAGGAGGCCGAGGGGAGACTTTATCACTCGTAGTCTACAACTACCTTGAAAGGAGGTTGGAGCAAGGAGGGGGACAGACTCTTCTCCCTGGTGATGTGTGACAGCACCAGAGGGAATGGGTGCAAGCTGCACCAGGGGAAGTTTAGGCTACATATTAGGAAGCATTTTTTCACTGAAAGGGTTAGCAAACATTGGAATGTTCTGCCTAGGGCAGTGGTGGAGTCGCCATCCCTGGAGGCATTTAAATAGCATGTGGATGTGGTGCTCAGGGACATGGTTTAATGGTGAGCTTGCAGTGTTGGGTCAAAGGTGGGACTAGATGATCTTGAAGGTCTCTTCCAAACAAAGACATTCTGTGATAATTCATATGATCTCTCTCAAAATAAAAAACTCAATTCAAAAACATGCAATACCTAAGCATGTACTTTAATATTATTACAGCATTTAATATTTACAAGCAAGCTCATTATTACAAAGTAATATCCAGTGTTATATTGCACCATCTCAGTTGCATCCTTTTAGTCACCTGGCTGAGTCTATTCAAGCAATCAGGTCTTCAGCCATCTGTGGATTACCTGTAAGAGTTTTGCTTACAAAAGCTTCTATTATGGAGAAATACAGAAAGGCAAAGCCTGTGCTGTTGCCAAGTTGTACTTTCTGCACAGAGGTCCTCCACTGGCAGCAGTGTCATTTGGCAGTGTGATTGCAATAGCAGCCTTCCCTGGCTGAGCTATCCAAGTGATAAATTGGACTTCATCACATCCATCTATGCACGAAATAGTGCTGCTTCCAGGTTTAATATCTACTTATATGAGCTGTTCCTTTGATGTCTTTATCTGCTCACATCATTCAGGTAGACTGATGTCTAACCCAACAGGGAATTCAGTGTGAGAGAATCATCTCTGGCAAGAAGCAATGTAGGTTAGAATAAATTTTAGCTCCCCTTACTAAAAAAAAACAAACCCAAAACAACCCACCCCACAGGGCCAAACAAACTGCACCAGTTTGAGCCTCCACCCAGAAATCTGGCAATCTAAATTACGCTCTCTTATTGAGCAGTACTTCCCTCCTCAGGAACAATGAATCAAATGAAAGGGCCTAAATAAATAAATCTTTACACTTCCCTGTTCTTTCTACCTCCCAGTTAATCATACGTCACTGTGGAAAACCTAAGTAATCCACAGCAGGAGGCAAAATTGCCATCACGAAGTGCTCTCCAGTGTCAGTCCTCTGGGAGCTGGGGTTGAAATGACCTTAGGGAATTAAGTCTTCTTTCTTTCCTACAGGAAAAAAAAACAAAAACAGAAAGTAAGAAATAATCTGCCTGGAATCTATTTCCCCACATAGACACATTTTTCCACTGCACAGGACCAGAGTGGTTTACCAGGACCACTGTTTACACTAGGGAAGTGACCCAAGTTTATGTGTGTTTGGGTAACCCAAGTTACCCAAAACATGTTTGTGGGTACCATTTTCTACACTTTTTAACTGAGTTGATTTTAACACAAAGGCCCAAAATGCTAGAAAATAAATGTCCAATTAAGCCTGAAGAAGCTTGGTCCATTCTTCCCTTCCCTCCCTAGTGGAGGCCAACAGATGATGTTGTCTCTAGGCTGTGGAGAAAACTTCTTGTCCACAGGAGTCCCTGCTCTTCAGACACTCTGCTTTCACAGAAGAAACTAGCTGAGTTTGATGAAGCTCCTGTTGCTGCATGAGTTTTGAGTTCAGAAATGCCTGGTTAGCACTTCCATGGTGGGGGTTTCTTAAGTTGCTGGGTTTTATGTTCTCGTGCCACGCTCCCTACATTGCACAAGGTCCAGAGGAGAGGAATTGCCACCAAACAGATAAAGTTTCTAGCCTGAAAGGAAGTTCTGAAACTGCCCCAGAAAGCGTGCTGGTACAGGATTTCTGGTACCATTTCACAGAGCATCAAATAGTCCAGATAAGCTTCAGAGGCGTGCTCTGCGTTTTGGGTGCTTATCTTTAACTCCAGATCTTTTGAAGTTTGGGCCTCACATATTTCAAGTGTGTGCTTTAAACAGAGCTGCTTCTGAATGAGATAATGACAGTTTCTTTGTGTCTTCTCAGAAAACCCATGTCTTCATTTATGATCCCCAGAGGGAAGTCTGAATTAATCCTCCTGTCATTTGTTGAAGTATTACCAAATGACATTATTTATACTAGATTTAGCCATAAGTCCCTGTTTCCAGGGGCAGTGTGTCCTAGAATAGTGCAAAAAGGATGTTTTTCTTTCCTTTCTATCTTTGAGACGTAAATGACATAGAGAGCCACATATTTTCTTCAGGTTCTCAGTGGACAATCACTATTGACTATAATGCAAAGGTATTTATTTAAATTTCTTTTTTTAAATGTGACGAGTAGATAGCAGATCAGAGATGTCCTTTGCACTGAAAAGTTTTATTTTTCTATTAGTGGAGGCTTTCTAGCTCATAATTACCTACAGCATTCTTGTCCCCACCATCACCAACCACCCCACCCTTCTTCTGGTACGTAGACAGCAGTTCCCTCCAATGCTCTGACACACAGAGGTCTCTCTTTTCTCTTATTTCCTTCCTTCAAATTCTCCCTTCACATTTTGGTGATGTAAAACAGCCAAGATAAGAAATAGCTGTCTCTTCCCAGGAGGAGATGGGACGGATGTGCAATTCAGAAGAACAATTCCTTTTATTCCTACTGCCTTCCTGGGATGAGGGGTGGTGGGGGAAGAGGAGGGAAATGAGAAGTAAGTTAATCTCCCTTTTACCAGCTGTGCCAGCTACTCCTAGCAAAATAGCCAGAGCAAAGCACGTCAGCACTGTACTGCTCTCCCCCTGAAAGCATGGAATTGTTAAGAAGAGATAAGACAGGAAATACAAGTGGCTGGCAAATTGTATTTTTGATCAGAATACAAGACCCCAATGATTGTTTGTGTAATGCATCCTATTGCTCTTTTAGCATCTGGCATAAACTTCTCATCAGTTATATAAGTCCAGCTTCATCTAAGTCCTAAGTTGCTAGAAAAAGATTACAGGAGAGAGTTAGACTATAGCCACTGTGGGGTAATAGCCACATTTGTTGTGGTTTTGTTCAAAAACTAGCATACTGGGGTTTGGGTCTACAGGAATTTGTAAGTAAATAAGTAAAATAAGTAAAAGCAGCTTTTTACATTATTTTTATATTATTTCTGTGCCTTAATGAGGAAAACAGAAAAACTAATGGTTTTTTTGTTACCTAAAGGTAATAAGAACCAGAAGCAGAAAAATCTTTCTCATTTGTCATGGGATCCTAGCTCACACAGTAGCAAGAATTCACAGCCAAGAACATCACACTTTATGACAGTGATGAAGTTCTCCAGTATGTAACAAGAGGCTCAGTTTCCATGATTAAAGCATACAATTGGATTTAATGGGACAACTGAGTTCAGACCTACTGGCTATTTGCCCTGGGAGTTTTGAGGGTGAGTGAGAAGCAGGGCATCAGAAAGTCAAGAATTTCCAGTAAATTTGTTATTAAAGATACCCTTTCTCTTTCCTTAGTAAATAAAAGGGAAGCCCATAAGACAGCTTTATTATTACCATACCAAGGTCTTTAAGGATTGTATATGAAGTATATGATATACTTCAGCAGTAAAAATGAAATTGAAACAAAGTTACTGGATCTGGGATCTCCTGATGCTGAGAAGGAGTTGCCTGAGTGGAACCCCATTCATCAGAAGAAACAGAAAATTAAGGAAAAAGAGCCAGAAGAAAAGCAATTATAATTCACAGCTGGGAAACAAATTACACTTGTGTGTGTGGAAGTACACACTAAGGAAATAAAGAGGATGAGGTTTGGAGTAAATGCCTCCAAGACTTGTTTTAGCATCTTTCCAATTCAGTTAAACATGTTCCAGGATCTGATGACTAGGGAAACCCTCTTCTAACCTTTCAGGATACAAAAAAGGGAAAAGATTACAAAACAATATAAACAGATATTGGTTATTTTCTGGGGACCAATGCTCAGCTCATTAGATGGAGAAAGGAGGTTCTGGTTGTGCAGCTTGTACAGTCAGTGCTGAGACCTTCAAATGTGTGCTTAGTGAGATCTGTCTGTGAACACCAGCTGTTGCTGACAAAGTGTGACAGGACTCAAAACCACATTACTGATCCATTACGTGTCAGCAGGTTTTTTCTTACCTTTTTTTTTTCTTACCTTTTCATGAAAAAGACCTATCTTTCAAATTAATAATTTATTAGAGGCTGGAAAAAAAAACACAGAAGAAAAGATCTAGTGTAGAGGCAGCAATGAAGCTATTTTACTGTGCCTTCAGCAGTTCAAGCATTGAGTCTCTTTAAGGAAAGTAAATGGTGAGAGGATTCTGCTAGGAGGGGAAACATAGTAGAGTTCTTCTAGAAACTTTCTTCAGTTGAGATCACAAGAGGTGGTGTAGATACTGACTACAAGATCAGGGAAAAGAAAGACTAGACAAATACATGTTGTTTTTCTGTTACCTTCTGATGCCTGAAAATGAAGCTGTGGCTTTGTGTGGGAGAGCAGGACCCCATGCAACAGTCTTGACAGTGGTTGAGCCATACCTATGGTAATGATTCACTACAGGCCTGATTTTCCATGTGGAAAGCTGCTCTCCTCTGCAAGGTTTTAGACCTTAGCAGAGTCTTGTATCTTATGTCAGGTAAATGCCACTGGGGTTTTGTGTGTTACAGTTTAGAGAGCCCTAAACACTGGCCTAATAAGGTGGTCTCTGCCCAAGACATCAACAGTGTCATTACTGGTCTCTAATCTGAAGATCTTTTCCAAGCAGAGCCTTGAGATACCATCTGTAAAGTTTCAGGGAGGCAAGCTTGGAATTATTTTTTTTTGAGCAGTATTGTGGCCCTTTACCATGAATATTGCAGTCCTAGGCTATTTCCACATCATTGGAATGTGGAATTATTTCTAAGATCTAGTCTTGGGCTCTGAGCATTCTGTCTCAAAATCAACATTTTGAGCAGACATCATCTGACATCATAGAAAGCTACACATGGCAAAGCTGAATATATCCATCCAGTCTGCTGGTTGCCTTTGTTGGATTTCTAGTTCACAGTTACTGTTCCTGAGTTGGGTGGGGTGTGCATCTTATACAGGAAAATTTCTGAGTAAAGCATCAGCTACCAGTTGCTAAGACCTTTGAGCCTGATGAGCACTGTGGGCTCTGATCTTCCTCTTCCAAGAGTCAGACCCATCTCAGACCCATCAGTTCTTCAGCATTGCAGAAATCATTGCTCAGCTGCCCAACTGAACCAAAGAAGGTTTTTAACTCAGAAGTCAGTGGTAGATATAGGAAAGGTA
Organism: Ceyx melanurus; assembly: GCA_024611195.1. Classification (NCBI taxonomy): domain Eukaryota; kingdom Metazoa; phylum Chordata; class Aves; order Coraciiformes; family Alcedinidae; genus Ceyx; species Ceyx melanurus. The sequence continues at coordinate 46,865 of JANHGL010002496.1, read as the reverse complement.
CAACCTTTTTTCTTATTCTGGATAAATGTAGATCCTACCTTGTCTTCTCCTGAGCCAACATTTCACAGTGTGACTGTGGTAATATTGTTGTACAGCCAGTAGGATACTCTGAAATAAATCAAACCTCTCTCCCCCCAAAAAACTCTTCCCACCCCCTACATGATGTTTATGTAGGAGCAGGTATGAAGGATTAAAAAATATCCTAAGAAAAAGCTAGCTGTGACTTATTTTTTAGTATCCAAGAGAACATAATTAGGCCATTCCAGTTTCAGATTTTGACATCTATAGATAAAAATACACAAAAATAGCATTATATTGAGCGATAGATTTTGTCTCCTCAGTAGCTAAATAAAACAGCTCTTCCATGAAATATATCATGTAAGTTTTATGAGCCAGAACTATAATGCTTCTTCTATATGAATTTTTCAGGTATTTCTTTTGTATATTGGGTAATCTTATTCACAAAATAAAAACACACCAAAAAAAGGAGCTTTTGCAGGTCCCTTATTTTCTCCTATGAGAAAATATACTAATTCATTTTGTTAATCAAAAGTATATGAATGAGAAAGATTATCACTAATATTTGACTATCCATTTTTATATCCATGAGGAAGAGATCAGTCGTTTTTCTGAACTACTTCTGTAGTTTAAATTGCCTGCCCTGACCCCATTGCAAATAGCAAAGCTTCCACAGAGGTCTGCATAGAGTCCTGCTGTGTCAGATCCTCTAATACACCTTTTTTATCTGATATACCCACTATAACAATCTGCTTTAAGCTTTGTGACTTTTACCATTGGCAACAGTGACCACTCAGAGCAGAGAGAAGGCAGCTCAGGGAGGAGGTTAAGTTTTGAAGTCAAAAGTAAGTGAAACAGGTCAATAAGAAATCTAGTTCTCATGGGCTTTTTCTTGACTAAAATAGAAAGGAAATTGTGGGTGTTGCATCTGACCAAGCAGTTAGCAGTAAACACTTCCATCAGCAAATGCAGGGTTTTTTTCCAGTTTGCAAATCTCTTATCCATTCTTCTTACTTTTAAGGAAATACCAACCTAGTCCCAAGAAGCAGCTCTGAAAAAATTGCATAGTAAATTTCCACATTTAATACTTCCCGTACAGCCATTTGTCTGACAGCCAGCTCTGAAAACTGAGCCAGGCTTGTAAGCATTGCACTGGACTAGACTTGCCCATCAGCATGGGTGATGAAAGCAGTGTCAGTCAGTCTGTGGCATCACTGCTAAACCTGTGCAAACCTATTCCTTTCAAATAACACTCTCAGTGATAGCTCCATAATTCCACTTCTTGGTATATATTTCTAATTGCAATTTAGTAAATAATTCTGCAGGAAGAATGTAAACACAGGTCTCTTTTTTTTTCTCTGCTATATTTGATTCTATAGGCACAACAGGATTAAAAAAGGCCATTAAAAACTGTCATTAATCTCATCCCTACTAAGGCAAAAAAAAACCCAAACCACATCCCAGGATCTCTGAATGCAGAAGAACCAGGTCAGCAGGTTACCTCTGCAAACAGCTGTTCTTCAGAGGAAAACTTAACCTAACTAATCCAATTTATAAATACAGTTCATACACAAGCAAGCATTTTCAAGTACTTCTAGAGAACACAGTAGAGGAATCAAATCCCAGTGGTTCTGCTTACGTTTTGGGAAAGGCTGGCAGCACTGCAGTGCACTGAACAAACACAGCTGGCCAGCCAGCAAAGGGCCATGTGGCTGCTTTCTGGCAGCCCCACGAGCAGGGCCAGTGCATTGCTGCTGGGTCAAAAGCAGAACTCTTCTACCTTGGTGGGTTGGTTGAGCGTTCAGAAACTGAGGTTCAATATCTCAAGTACAATTTACCAACTTTTTAGGTTTACCAATCACTAAGAATAATATGTTCTTAAGTTTCCGGAGTCTGCCAATTTACGTAGGTGAGTAAACTAGACAGGTCAAATAACTGGCGTGGTTTATAAATAGACTAAAAAAAAAATCTCCATATATAGAATAGCATCCAGACTTTCTATTGTTTGAAGCAAATGATATCATTATTTGATGTCTTTCCAGAACTGAAAATGACTAGACTTCAGAAACTAAAAGTAGTTAAATATAGAAAATGCTACTTTACTGAGTGGATGCTGTGTTTCATTATTATGCTACTGGTCTATGAACAAATGCTTTTCTGTTCTTAGGGATGGGAAGGGGGATTTTATTCCAGTAATATACATATATTGGACAAAAGCCAAATTCAGATTATGAGCTGACAGTGTATTTACCCTGATTCCTTTACGGAAAATAAGTTTGATCATGTGCAGTGTTATTGCACATCTGAGATGGTAACGTTGTCCACTAACTTGTGCATCAGCCTGTACATTTCTGTAGAGCAAATACAAAATGCACAGTTGTGCATTAATAGAATAAAAATTAAAAGACAAACTGTGCCTTTCAGTGTAGCTTGTTGTCACAGACTCCCTAACAAGTGTTAACATCTACTTTGCCAAGTCAGATGTTTTTTTCATCACTGGTAACTAGAAAACAGTTCTTCTGACTCCTGCAGTGCTACTTTTGAAAACCACCTAAATAGCTTCTGTGGAGATACACTTCATTTCTAGGTATAGGATGTTGGAAATAAGGACTCATGTTAAGAAATCAGAGCACTCTCACTATAAAGAATAAGACCACTATCTTTTTAGATGAGGAATGCCATGTTGGATGCCAGCCGAGAGTCTGTTGTCTCACAAGAAAAGATGGCTAAAATAATATGATAGACTAAAATAAATGTCTAAAAACAAAGCTCAATGAGATATCAAAACAAATTTACATTACCAATCCAGACTTTTCCTTCATCCACTTTTGCATCTTCTACCTTTCTCTCAAATTAAGCTAAAAATTCCCATTTGAACAAAGAACCAGTTCCTATGAAGTCACCTAAATTTAGATATCACAAGGTCTGCATTATAATCAGGGAAGCCAATGGCCTTGCCTTAACTAATAATAATAATAATTAATCTGTGTACCTTTGCTTGCCTTTATTAATACATTTCCAGATTCAAACTCTTGCTAGACTCATATCTGTGGGTTTTTTTCTGCAAGCAAACCTGATTCTCAAGTTGGTGAAACTGAAGAGTGCTCATAAGCAACATTCTATTGTCCTTCTGTAATCCCTGTTGTCCATAGGTGTAAGTTGATGACTGTGTAACATTTGCCCCTTTGTAAGATGTAAGAGATATTTTTAACCATGACTGCAGACTCTTCAGAGTGCTTGATTTGTCTACAGCATCACCTCTCTCTTGCTAGCACATGTTTGAGCCTTAGTTGATGATTAAGACAAAAGTTGTCATTCCTTCAGGCAACTAGGTCACCTATCTCAAATAGAGGAGTGCCAAAGAACATTGTTCTTCATCCTCTGGATACAGTTTTCTTCTAGGAAAAGCTGTCTACATCTTAACTCCCCTTCATTAACTCCTGAGAGCTGGAGCACATTTATGCAGAGACCTGCATCTACTTTGTAGGATACCCTTTCCCATATTTATTATTATTAAATAATATTTAATATTTATTATTAAATTATTGTTGTGATTGTTATTATTATTATTATTATTATTATTATTATTATTATTATTATTATTACTACAAATTCTTCCAAAATAAGCAGGAGTGTTGAATTTTTCTATAGCAGTGGCTTTTTAGTTTTTTTACATTTTAAAATATTTTAACTGGATTTTCACACCTTACATTCTAGGCCCCTTCATAGGATAGCATATGATCAACTCTGTGAGGGGAAAAAAAGGCCAAATGCAACTGAATCCAAATTCATTACCTGTAAAATATGAGTCTTCCATTCAAAGACTTCTTGACAGAAAGCTATGCCACAGCATACACTGCTTGCTCAGAGGTGTACTGTTTGCAAACAGCTTCATGTTGAGCAAGTGGGCAAGACCCATGGACAGTTATTCAAATATCTGTACCAAATATTTAGATAGTTTTTGAGATTTACTCTCCTTTTTGCTTAGCCAGTTAAATTTGTTTTTTTTTTTTTTTTTTTTTTTTTTTTTAATGCCTACTATATCACAGCAGCTCCTTCTGGATTCCATCTGGGGTGCTGGGTAAATGTGTGTTTGGATGAAAGCCACAAAATTAGAAATGCTTTTATGAAAATGTGAAGGGTAAGTTCACACTGCATCATGTCTGGCTGCTGCAATTGTTTCAAGGCAGTGTCTTGAGACTGCAACAAGAGAACTCTTTAATTTGAAGAGGGGGTGTAAATAGTACCTAAAAATGTGAACATGTGGGGCTGTGAAATTTCACTTTGAAATGAAATTATGCAGCCTTCAGGTCAAGGCTGCCTGCCAGAAAGTTCATATAATCAAGAGCCACAAGGCAGCCCATAAGAGGAAAGTCTTTTATAGCTTCACTTCTGAGAGGTACAGAATTCATGTTTCCCATTGCTGGCTTCAACGTACTTGCAGAGACACACTTGAGAAGACAGTTTGCTGTCTGTTTGGATCTTCTCAACATCAGAGACTTTGTATTCTCTTTCCCTTCCCTCACCCCAAACATCAAGCATAGGCATCCCAGGCCCTGGGAGCAGTGCTGCTTTTGGATACTCCTCTGTTGATGTTCCCATGCCTGCCAGGACTCAGAACTTGACTGCTTGGCAACCTGCCCCCCAGTTTTCTCTATATACTTCATGGTAAGAGGGAGGTATCATTTGATACTTAGCACCAACCAATAGTTTATAATTGATTGCCACAAACATTTCTGTTCTCATTTCACTGGGAAGACTGCATTAGGAAGTTGTTAGGAGACCAGCTTTTTTCTTATGGCTGCTGGAAAGCCTCTTTGTGTTCCTTCTGGGACCAGTTTCCTCCTCCAGGTAATTTTTCATTGAAGGATGTGTAAATACATGGCTCCCCATGCTTTTGGTGGGAGGTGTAAAAACTCATATGATATTGAGGTCATGTACTAAATCATTCCAGTTGCCATGCATCCAGTCTAGAAAAAGTTCTGGCTTCCATTCAAATATGAAAGAAAGAATTATTTCTTAGTGAAATAGTTCTCAGAACACTTGGAGAGAGGATCCACACCCACATCTTTTCCTTCCTCTCTGAATGTGCCAATTTATCTCTCCTTTTCCCTCGCCAATTAAGGTCTTCACAGTGGTCTTACTGTCCAGTGCACCAGTAGCTACTGGATGACAAGCAGTTGTTTTCAGATGGCTGGTTCCTTCTTTGGCATTGTAACTCTGGGGTCAGAGTGTTTTCCAGACCAAGCCTGATACTGAGTAGTCCAGGCCTCCCCCACTGACTCTTCTCCATACTTATTTTGAATGGTTGTTTATACATCTTTCAAGAAAAATAAGTTTGGCAGCTGGGCAACAAATGTTTTCAACTCTTTAAGGAGTAAAATGATGGTTTTGAGCAACTCCAACTGTGCAGTCACTTTTGGAACCATTGACATTCCTATCTGTCTGGTTTATCAACAGCAGAAGTACCCTGTCATACTCCTACCTTATTTTTTTTTCCCTTCTTCTTTGAAGGAAGCAGAAGATTAATGTTTCTAAGTGAGGTCTTTATAAACTGAATTTGAAATTAATCTGAGATTATACAGTTGAAGATCCAAGTGTGGAAACAGAGGTCCATACTGAAGGTGTGGGCAGGGCTGGTCTGCCTGACAAGTGACACAGAGAAGTGCCTTGCAGATGTGCCAGGAATCCCCACAGGGCTTTCAGGCTGAAGTCTTACCTGAAGCATCTGAATGTGCTTCTCCTTTGCCACTCTACAGAGGCATGTGGTGTCAGCACCCCCCATCATAGTTCAGTTTTCCAGGAAGCTCCCAGACCTTCTAAAACCTCACCTTACATAAAATCTGTCTCAGAGGAGATGCTGCAATTGATGGAGAGAACAGAATGAGGCTTGTCAGGACGGACATTAATGCACAACTCTATTAAAAAAAAAGAGATTATCAGTGTATGGAGTCTTTTGATTCCACATTGCAATATTTTCATTATAATTTCCGTAATTTTTTCTGAGCTGTATGTAAGGAAATGGCTTATATTTCCTGGTCTTTCTGTGCTCACACAACTCTACTTTGAGGTCTGTCCTCTGGTTGCCTTTGTTCTTTGTCAGAATACCAACCCTTGAAGTGAAGGTACTTGAATGGTCACGCAGAGATAACGTTTACACAAACATGCCCAAGATTAGTAATAAATAAATCATTAATGTGTGTAAAAGATTAAAGAGAATTGCATATATGCCTGGGGGGGGTGTTAGGACTTTGACCGAAGGAAACTGCATTTAAGTTGTTTTTTTGTTGCCTGAAGATGTGTAAGTACAGAAGTAATATTTTGAGGGGACAAAAAAACCCCAAATATTAGAAAGCAAGAGGGCAAATAGAGATTTTGTATTGGGACACCCACATTTTATGCTTGCTGTTTCACATATATAAAAATTAGGAGACAGACAATTCCCTATCCTTGGACTTTACAGAAGATGGATGTCTGCATGGAAGCAAGTCACCTCCACTCACCTTAAGAGAAAGCAGCAGGGGAGAGATGCAGCTGAGATGCTGGTTTTATTACGTGTTTCCAGTCGCAGGGGGTGGCAATGCATACAGAATGAAAGGAGGCATTACAGCACCTAACTCTGAAGCAAACTCTAAATTAACAACATAAAATAATACTGTTTCTAGAAATGACATGTTCTAAATGGTCTGTTTTAATTTCCAACCCTTAAAGACTCTCAGAAAAAAAGAAGAAAAAAAAAAAGTCTGCTACTCTCTCAGCTGAGCAAACCGGAATTCCAACTATTTGGGCAATCTGTCTGAGCTCGGATCGTGTGCCAGTAAATCCAACAAGGTTCAGGGTCAGGGTCATTAGCTAGACCTGTAACAGATGCTCTCTGCTTGACCCTGCTGATCCCTCAGCTTTACACTGAATATGACATATATGGGCTGGAATCCTTTGCTGGTCAGTTTGGGGTCACCTTTCCTGCCCGCTGCTCCCTGCAGGTGGGGCATTTTACTTTCTGCACCCACATCATTATACACAAGATTTAGCAGTGACCTTGATCTGCACACCAACCCTTGCCAATAAATCTAAGCATTGAGCATTATCACTGCTGGAAGCAGACACTGTCTGAAAAAATATGCTGTTAACTTCAGAAAGTGCTGTTTTTTAGAAAAGACTGAGCTAAAAAGTAAAAGCACTGAACAGAGTTAGCTCTGTTCTCACTCAAACCAGGACACTCAGCATTCCCAGCAGAGGCCATAGCTAGCTTTGAGGGTGTAATTTGGACACCTAGAGTAGGATTCATCTCACCTTAAGCTGGTCATTTGTGCTGAAGACACATCTCAACCAGTTACCCTGGTCTACCTTTCCAGTCCCATCACCCTTCTTGGATGAGGTTTAACTCAGATGTCTGAAATAGGTCTGATGAGATTCTCTGGATGGTCCATAATATCAGCTAGATGTTATGTCTATACTGCAGAGATATTAAGTTTAATTATAAAAATCCCGTTTCTAGACTCAGCCTAGACTCTGGACTTTAGAGAGATTAGTGGAATTTGGAATCATCCAAAACATAGCAAGACCTGGATTGAAGTATTTCTCAGCAGACAACGGGGGGCTATTGACAGTCTTCCAGTTTGGTTGCACAAATCCTAGAATACCATTCTGCTGCAAACATGCTTTTCACCATTTAACTGCCTGTTAAGAAAATTAGGAGATTCATCTCCCTCTCCTTAGGCTTTACAGGGGGTGGATGTCACCTGTACAGTTAAGAAAAGGCAGTAGGGGAGAGATGCAGTTACTGAGTTTAGATGCCAGTGTTGGGATTGGATGAAATGTATCCTTAAGACTGAGTGTTCTCCCCACTGACCAAAAAGGTAGTCCAGGAACATATCTCAAGTGAAAACTACTTTGGGTTGTCACTATTGGTGTTATGTTCCCAGAAATCTGTTTTCCTCAAGACATAAATACTTGTGGTATTTTAAAACTACATTGTCCATCACTACATTTTAAACTGGGCTTGCATTCTAATTATTGGCCAATACAGGTTCATTTGATTTCCCTTCATTTCAATTGTATGCCCATGCATGTAATTGATTTTGACAAAGTTTTACAAGGATCCGTAACAGATTTGTTTATTAACATGAATGAACTTTTAAACCATGATGTTTACTGAAACTTCCCAGTAATGTCAGGTTAAATAGCAGTGCAATGATCTGCCTTCAAGAAATGATAAACATTCATAGATAATAAAGTAAAAACTGCTATATGTGACTAAAAGCTCCCAAAGTTATCCCACTAGCAGTCAAAAAGTGAAGCAGTGGAAATCAGGCAACAAGAAGAGCCCGATTAAAACCCAGAAGAGGTATATTAATGCTGGTCTCAAATATTTTCCCATTATATTACTTACCTTTGGAGAATCTTCCAGATTTTTCTTTTCATTATCTATGTGCATAAAAGGACATAAAATGTGAACATGTAAAAAAAAACCCAAAACTTCCTAAAATTGTGGAAGAAAACAATTGTGTCCCCACATTAGCTGCTGGTATTGTTACAGCATGCAAATCAAAATTTTGGATGGTGGATAGTACACAAACAATAGACCTTGAACTTCTTCCAGTTGAACTAAGAACTAGCAGCCTCCTTTTTTTTCTTTTTTTTTTTTTTTTTTAAGGACATAAATATCTTGCCATAGTTCTGATTCATACTCTATTTTCTCCATAGCAACAGTTTACCAAATTTAGAGTCAAACTGCTAGCTAAGAACGAAATAAACTTATTGTTCTCCTTGTTGTTCCCTCAGTAGGCATGATTGAAAAATCACATGATCTGTCAGTTTGTTATGGTTAGGTTGGGATGTACTGTTATTTACAGGTCCAACCAAAACAGATTTCTCAAAGTTCAGAATTTATTCTTATTAATAGCAGCACTGCTTAGCACACTACTTCTTAATGCAGACCTTCATCCTGCAGGGGAGTATGTTCACACAGGCTGTACATCTGCACGGTGTCCATAAAAATCAGTAGGACTATTCTAAAGTTTTGAAAAGGAATTGTGAGGGAAACTCTGTGGAACGAAGGATCCTGAGAAAGAGATGAACATTTCATCTGCAATTAGATTAATAAAAACAAAAAAAGCCACCACAAAAAAACCCAAAAAACAAACAAACAAAAAAATCCCAAAACCCAAACAAACATGGTAACCATGAGTTTGTGTCCCTCCAATATTTAACTTAAAATGGACCAATCTGAGCAAGCTGCTGGAGTTTATAAAACTGTCTTGCCTTATTAAAGCAGAGTTCATAACATGACATTTACATCCATGAAATAATTTCTTGAATCAAACACCTAACATTTAAATATCTTGGTCCCTGTTTTCTGTTCTGTGAACCTCTTTTAAATCAATATGAAAAGCCTACTTGTTTCACTAAATGTGAGAATTAAATATAAAGGTGAAACAAAAGTATTTTAATCCATAAAAACAGTTAAGATACAGATGTGAACCCTCTCATGACAAGCATAAAATCTTGTTTCGGGAGCTCTGTATTACTGCTTGTCAGAAGATTGAGAACCTGTTGTCAAAGTATGATCAAAGGAGGACTTAGGGAGTGCCTGGTACCTCCTCCATACGTTTTATTCATTTGGCTCCCAGGGACAAATCCCAATCCCAGAGCTGCGTTTTCATATTCTCAGTAATCTAACAGCAGAAGTGGATACCTGAGAAATGAGATCCAACAAGCCCAGGTGTTGAGCAGGAGATTGCTTAGAGCAATATGAAAATTGCTGAACGAGACATTGTTGAACCCTCTCTGTGTTTTAGCTCCATGAGTCAGGGCTAGAGGCAGCAGCAGCATCACTGCCTATTTAAGTAACAGCATACAGAGTACCCGGCTTGTTTTGTAGGCTTGTTTATGACCCTGTCAGCTCCTTTCCAAAACTTGATGTGCTTCAGCTATAAAGGAGGCAGGAAGCTTGAAGGGACCATTTGTCCCTGCTGCAGCACAACAAAGAATTCAGGGTTCTTCCAACCAAGAGGGGAACAAGCAACGTGAATCTTGACTCTGTACCCTACAGCTGGGGTGCCCTGGGGTTTTATCTAAGGAGCAATGCATGTAGAAATTAGCAGGCACCCTGAATGAGGGACTATGACTCCCAAAATGTCCTTATTGTAGCCCCTAGACTTCAGTCCTTCTCTCTCTTCCTTCTGGCTGTTTTAATTATTCACTCTGGGGAAACCAGGTTCAAAAATAGCAATGAGAAATCCCTTCCTCATTTCCCAGATTACTTACTAGGCTGCTGGGGCACTTCCAGGGGTTCAAAACCCTGGGTTTAGCTGAGCTGCAGGCTGGTCATCATAGTATTCCTAATTCTTAAATTACAGTTATAAAAGTCACACCACAGCACACACAGCATCTCTGCTGTTCAGGTTTCTGAGGAAGAGTGACTGTGGCTGTTGCATTTGGTGCAGGCAGCATTGCTAGGTGTAACCAGAGCTGGCCTGCCTGTTGAACTCCATCCATAGATTTGCATGGAGTGCTGCATATTTTGTGATCCATCTATTTGCAGGAGAGGTGTAAATGCAGTGATCTACTTCATCTGAGTCTGACTTCTAGGTCACAGTGGTTGCTTGCCTTCAAGTTTTAGGTGCCTCCAGAGTAGGCGGCCATTGAAGAGGAGAGGGCAGGAGTTTGGCTTATGATTTTGAACATGATACCTACATCTTCCTTTATGTCCACCCATAAATATGTTAAAATATAGCAACAATTTAAAGCATGCATAGAAGGATGCACTGCATTGTGACCTAGGACTTAGTCCACGTCCCTGAAGAATCCAAGCAGCTGCAGTTCTGTGATACGATATCTGTTGCATGTGTCCGAAAGATGTGTGAGATACTTCTCAGCATGGAGCTGCAATGTTTTGAAAACGTGGAGGGAAATTAATAGAGTAACATTATATTTCTTGATGCTGATTTCCAAAGAACTGGAAAGCCACTCATGGCTGCTTCTAAGCATAGATTAAAGAGGTTTCAACTGGAAGTTGTAGAGCTGATCCTGGGCTTTGCTTGGGCAAGTTCCCAGTGAGTCCACTAATGAGAGCTTATTCTGCTGTGCCAGGTATTGTAGCTGATACCTTCTAACTTTTGTTTTATGCGTGTTCTGGTTTTCAGGGTGGAAAGACTTACACAGGACCATGTGGAGGCAGAGACTGCAGTGGAGGATGTCAGTGTTTCCCTGAAAAAGGAAGCCGTGTAAGTAACATTTTTTCTTCTAAAACATTCCTGATGGTACTAGTTCAACACCATTTGCTGTAGGTGGACTTGCATCAGACTGCTAAGAGTATTCAAATAATTATTGTTTTTCAGGAAAAAATTACTGTTGTTTCATGATACTTTCTCAAGAGCTGGCAGATTTGAAGAAGTACTTTATTATGAAATATAGCAGGTTCTTCTCTCAAACAGCAGGGACCTGACAGCCATGACGAGTTGATTGGATCAGAATTTTAGGGATGCTATGTGCTAGAGCATCACTGTTTTGTGTGACACTGCTAAATGAATATAGACAAAAATCACTCGGTTATATTCTTGAAGTCATACTAAGAAATGGGTATCTGATGAAAAGATACCCCACACATGTGATTTCCATTAAAACAAAGGAGAACCAGACATGCAAAACCTGAAATCCCTGCTGGAACTGAACTGCTTGGGACTTCTGACGTTAGATTGTTGCTGATCTTTGCTTTGGGGAATAGTGAGGAATGAGGTAGAGGAAGGGAAATGGGGTGGAGAGGATTAGCCACCTGCCACAAAGAGCTCCGAGAAATAGGGCAGTTCCTATCCTGTATGGCTTGGAGCCCTGGCTGGCAGGCTCCTTCAGAACAGCTTGGTCTTCTGCAGCTGAGACAGTGACTCAGCTTTTTCCATCCATCCATCTCTAAGAATAAGTCAGGCAAGAGATGTGGCAGCAGGTCATATGCTTTTCTACTGTGACAAAACTCCTAAGATCTTTTCGTTCTCTGCCTTCCCTCCCCACAGCAGACCATCCGTTCCCATTCCCATTGCATTCCTCAAGCTTGACTCGAAGTCTGAGCAGAGGAAGAGGGTAGGAAAGTCACAATGTAGGTGGGAGGTAGGGAACACTCTTGTTTACAGCAGAAGTCCTGATGTCTCCATGAAAGTCAGATGATCCTGGGGTTACCATGCCATGAGGACTGCAATGGTTATACTCCCATCCCCTGACCATAATCTGTTCACAGTCTGCTTTCCATTACAATAACTGAATGGCAGACTGATGAAGCTGAGAACAAACAAGCCCTCCCCTGAGACACAGCTTCTGGTGGGGCTCCCTCCAGCTGTTACTACCTTACCCTCATCCTCCAGCACATGAAGTTGGGTGAGTGCCTCCTGCCACTTCCCTCCAAGGGCAGTGAAAGTCAAAAACTGATGCTGTACGAGTTGGCTTCAAAGATCACATTACTGTGTCTTTTTTCACTATCATTTTTTTTACTGATTCTAAAAGAAAACCATGGATGTACTTACTCTCCACTAGAGTTTGTGAAAGTATCTGTTGTAAAACTAGTAGCTTTCATGACTAAAATGTTTCTCACATTCCTTATTGACTAAATAACTTTTAATTTCAAGTTGCCTAGTCTGCAAGACAAAAGGGGTAGCTAAACAAAAATAACTGCATAGGTGAGTAAAACTGAAAATGTTAAATCATCAGAGTAGAGAACCAGTTAGGTGCCACTGACAAGAAGCTTCCTGTGAGTTGCTTAGTACCTAGATAGGGAGGCAAAGGCAGATTTTGTGTACTTGCTCACCACTCTTTGATTTAGCTCAGGGAAGTAGGTAATCCCAGTAGCTAATAACATTGGCTTCCTTTTATACAGACAGTATTAAACAGAAAAGGAGGATGTTAATGTAACATAAATTATATTTTGCTCTTTGTGGTTAATTGTGCATGATGTGAAGGAGTATTGGGGAAAGTGACTTTTATAACACTTCAAAAATCATGTTTTAACTCTCTGAAATGGTGACGCCTCATTCTGAGTCAGCACACACTGTATGTATTTTATGTCTGCTGGTCTCTTCACATGCCACAGCCCCTGTTAAACATCTGGTTTAAGGAACAAGATTGGCCTTTAGAGACTAGTCAAATTTGGCATAGCTTCTGGTCTCATGCTAATCCTCAATGGGAATATTTATTTTCACAAAACCTCTGTATAACAGTCTGGCACGACACACATTTTCTGTTTGAGGTGACTCATTACATGCACAATAGACATATTGCGTGTTTGCACTTGTAAGAGAGCCTGAAGCAGTCTGTCAGAGCTACTTCTGCAGCAGCTCTCTGTCTCAGGACAGCAGAGCTGCCACTTACAGGGCATCTGGAACTCAGGTGGGAGCAGCAGTGCGAGGGCCTGCAGCCAGCTGTCATCCTCACAATCCCCTGAAAAGCCTTCCTCATGATAGATCTTTCCAGACTAAGGCAAACAAAAGCAGTTATTTGGATTGCTGCTACTGAAAGCATAGCAGAAGCTGTTGAAGGAGGTAAATTCATTGGAGAGGTAAATACATTTGCAAACTGTGGAAGTAGAAAAGTTCTGAAGAAAATGCTCGCTTTTATTTCTGTGTCCTACTTCATTTTCGGTCATCGCTTCAGTTACAGCCTTAAGGTGCAGCATTTAAATAAAGATGCTTCTCTTTATTTGTTGTCTTAATCCAATGGCTTTGGGGTTTAAAAAAAATGTTTTTCTACTAAATATCCCTGTTGATATCTTCAGAGTGCTCTGAGCTAGAGTCAGAAAGGCACTGTCTTGATGTGTGAGGATTCAACCAGGCTTTGGTAATTTGTGCCAGGTCACCAGATGCAGGACAGATGGAAGCCCTGTGCTTCTGTCTATGCTGATTTGGGTTTAGGACTCATGAGGTTAGGCTCAAAGACACGGAAAAGTTGAATTATGTCTCAGACAGTTTTGAGAGACAAAAGGCCACCTAGCACAAATTAGTGCATGCACCTAGCAGGCATGAGCATACCAGAGAGAGGTAGATGTTTTTAGTTTTTCCTCCACTCTTTTTTAGCTGAGCTCAGCTCTGCAACTTTCCCTGGAATCAGACACAACTTGACAAAATCCAGCGGGGACAGGAAAATGAAATAGCAGGAGCTTTATCTGCTGTGGCTCTGGGGAGCTGCTGCAGCAGGGCAAAGGCAGCTGATAAACTGCAACTTCCCACCTCTCACCAGAGCTGCTCCTGGGGCTGAGAGGACACCTGTGAAAGGCACTTTCTGCCTCTTTCCCAGAGGAAAATGGGTTGAATTCAAGCATTTCAAAGATGATTAGACAGTGCTGATGATCACATTTGCAGTTCACAGCACATTCTGAGCTGTTGCTCAGAAAAGTTTCTCTAAAGGAATGACTTTCTTGGGACACACTCAATCGCTTGAAGATCCCTGTCATGCTTCCCTCCTGTCTTGCTTTTTAAGTTTACCCCTTTGGAGGAAAAAGGGCAAAGGGAACTTGTTCCATAAATTGTTGGGGTTTTTTTTATCTAGTGTTCAGTGATGCTCTAGTCTCCATACTTTTTCACTGCAGCCTAGTGAATTTACTTAAGCCTAGGTGTGTATTTACTGTTAATAGGATACAAATACCCCATCTGTTAACCCTACCTTGCATCTAGACAGCTGCTTGGAGCTGGGGCTACAGAAGCCAAGCTTGGGAACCAGCCTCACCCTCACCTCCCCTTCTCACTGCTAGCAAAAAGGTCAACTGAGTTCCATCAGGAACCAAAGCTCCTTCAGGAGTGTCCAAATCCACACAATAAGAAACCACAGTATAAGCCTTGGTGAAGGGCACATGGTGAACAGGGAGAGGAAAGGTGACAAACTCAATTTCTACCTAAGATGAGACAGACTCACATTCTCATTTTTTCCTAAGACACCTTCTTCTAAGTTGTTCTTTGACAACAGACAAATCCTCTCCTGTAGTACATGTGAGTACCCTGTTGCCTGGGTAAGAGGGAAGCACTGAAATACAGAATTTCAATACTGAAGTATTGAATGAAATGAAAACCCTGGACTAAAGGAAAAGCAAACAAACAACCAAGCAAAAAACTTCTTGTTTCTTTCTTTTTCCTCTAGATATTTATTGTAACTCCTAAAATTCTGATCTTTATAGTTCTTTTCAAACCATATATTGGGCAGAGAACAATATACGAACATTCAAAATTTGTTAAACATTAATGCACTTGTGTAGGAAACGATAACTCCTGTCAGCACAATGGCTGTTTGACTTATTGAAGATCATAATCTCACTTCATAACCAATCTAGAGGGCTTTGTAGAAAGTGGAAGTGAGTAGAAACCTTTTTGATCTTTCCATACAGTGAGAAAATGAACTTTCTTGAAATCTCTCTTTGTACTTTCTGTCTGAGTCAAGCACCTAACAGTGCTCCAGCCATTGAGCCATTGTTTTTGCAAGGGGTTGGAATAATGAAAACTGTGAAATTAAAAGACAGCTTTATGTCCCCCCATGAAGGCCACTTTTTGGCAATGCCTAAACATTCCTTTTTAACCAAGAGAGAGTTCACTATAACTCCTTGACTAGCTGTGGTATTTCTTTCACTAATGCAATGGTCAAGGGTAAGCCATCACCAGTTCACTTATAATCATTTCCATCTGCTTTTGGGAGCTATACAATTGTGAAATCTAGCTGAGAGAGCTAGGGCTCTTTAGCCTGGAGAAGAGGAGACTGAGGGGGGACCTCATCAATGTCTATCAATATGTTAAGGGTGAGTGTAGGGAGAATGGAGCCAGACTCTGCTCAGTGTCATCCAATGACAGGACAAGAAGCAATGGGAGCAAGTTGGAGCACAAGAGGTTTAGGGGAAACACAAGGAAAAACTTTTTTCCCAGTGAAGGTGACAGAGCTCTGGAACAGGCTCCCCAGGGAGGTTGTGGAGTCTCCTTCTCTGGAGACACTCAAGACCCATCTGGATCTGTTCCTGGGTGACTTGGTCTAGGTGATCCTGCTCTGGCGGAGGGGTTGGACTAGATGATCTTCTAGGTCCCTTCCAACCCCTAACATTCTGTGATTCTGTGATCTTTATTTACAAGCATTTTCTATAAAAGTTCAAATTCTAACACATGGGCTCGACCTAGAATGTTTTCTCCTTCAGAATTAAAAAAAAAAATCAACAAAGTACAACACAATCATTCTGAAGTCAATTCCATTCTTAGATTGTAGGCAAATGTTTAAATCCAATGAAATAGTTTTATTAACAATTAGCATAATTCTTGAACATCACAATTAATTGGCTTCTAAGCTGATGTAATAGCAGTAGCTCCACTGTAGTGTAGCTCCTCTTGGATAGTGTAAGTTGATCTACCTGATGAAATCTGATATTTTACTCAATTTTTTATGAAATAAGAACATAAGAAATGTCTTCCTAAATTATACCTGCAGTTCATCTAGCCCACTGCTCTGTCCCCAGCAGTGGCAGTAGGGGATGGTATGCAGAGGGAAAACAGAGGTCTGGCAACTTTCCGCAGTCCATTTCCCTTGTTTCCAAGATCACCCTATTAGAGATGTGACATATTTATATATTCCCTTCAGTGTCTGTGTTTATCTAATCCAAAGCTGTGGTAACTGTATCTTCACAACCTCCTGTGGCACCAAGGAGTTCACCATTCAGATAATAAAAATTTACTGTTTGTCCTGTTAATCTCCCTCTCACATTAAGTACATCCTATTTCCAGTACTGTAAGAACTGGAAAGGAGCAGTTCTACATTTACCTTGTTCACTACTTCCCCAATTTAGTAAAATTCAGTCACATTCCCTCTTGGTTTTCTCCTGTCCAAACAGAAGAGTTGCAACTATTTTAGGTTCTCTTTTCAAGCTATTGAAATAGCTTTCTAGTTCAAGCTATTGCTTTACATCCCTGAATGTTCCTTACCACCCTTTGACATCATATGGTACTGATATTTCACCTGATGGCTTCTTGCTTTTTTTTAAACAACTTTTTACTATCACCTTATGGTTTTTTACAAAATATTTGGATCCTTTTTTAGCCATTCTAGTTGCCATTTATTCTTGATTTGTTTCATTCTGGTTTTGTTTGGTGTTTGTTTTGGGTTTGGGTTTTTTTTATGGGCTTTCCTGTTCATTTAATCAGTTTTTAAATGCTAATGTTTTTCCCTACAATAGCCTCCTTAGCTTTTTTTTTTTTTTTTATGAGCTATGCAGAGTTTTTATTGAACTGGTTTACTTTCTTTTTGATATGTGACACGTAGTTTACTAGGACTTTTAATACAGTGTTTTTGAAAAGCCTCTGGGTTGCTTTAGGCTTCTTGCCTTTTTGACTGCTTTTTTTAGGTTTTTACTATTTTTGTGGGTTTATGCATTTCCCCTTCTTGAAATTTAATATCTGTGTGATGTATTTGTTTGGCTTACTCCATCCCACTACAGCATTAAGTTCAGTTATATTCTGAAGCTATTACAGAGCAGTTCTCCCTCTAGTACCTCAAAGCAGGCCCTGTACAGCACTTGAGACAGAACCCAGAGTGGCATTCTTTCTTGTGTGTCCAGGTCTCACCATGCTAAGAGCTAGTCAGTTACTGTGTCCAAAAAATTTATCTCCTTATCCCATGTGGATGAGACATTGTGCCTGACAGAATGTTGGGAATTATAATTTACCAGTATTACTACCTGACCGAGTTTTGCAGCTTCTGTAGTTTCAGTGAGCATTTCTTGATTGGTATTGTTAACAGGGGAGTCCTGAGTATGAACCAAGCCCTGACCTTCTGTTATTTCCACCCACAGGGATTCCTTAATGCTCCCCTCTGTCCTTGGTTTTGTTGTTTTGTTTTATTACACTTCATTTTAGCCTTCACATGCTGTTCCAGTGTCCTGGCTGTATCTCATTTTCTATCATTCCTGTAGACAGCCCAGCAACTCTGTGTGTCACATTGTCCTCCTTTCACCAGCCTGAGATGTTTGTTACATCAGGGTTGTCATTTGTTGCCAAGAGGTGTAATTCTGTAATCTTGATTTTTAGATCTCTAGCATTTCTGTAGAAGCACTTACACATTTTTCCCATTCTCTGTTGCAAGCTCACTTAAGTGGCATTGTAAATGGTGTTATTTAGCTTCCTTATATATTGGATTTATGCTGTTTATTTTCTCCCTTGCCTTTTCAGGAATGTATTGAACATTAGCCATGTCCCCCTCATTTTCAATTTTCAGCAATAGCCTCAATTCTGCTTTCAGGTACAAGAGTGCAGTTCCCTTTACACACGCCTTTGAGGGTATGATTTCAAATGGATGCTTTTGTTTATGTTTATACATTCATAACACTGCCTTACAGGGTCTTGCCAGCACACATAAATCCCCAAAGTCTTGATATTGTTCCATAGACATCTAAATTTTGGGCTCGTGGCTTAATTGCAGGAACTGTTAGCAGTAAGTAGACCCATGATCTTTAGAGTTAGGTACCAAAGGCAGGCAGGGTACAGGTTTGCTGGATAGAATTTGAACTTGAGTCAGTCTGAACCTTAATGCCTAGTTTGTGACCTAATGTTGTACTTAGTGAAAGATGCTTGACCTGCACTGTGCTGACTATCAATAATCTGTGTGGCTGGATACTCCAGTTGATTGCTAATTGCTATTCTTTAGTACATTTGTCCTGACTTTTTTTTGAGTGGAGCATGCATGTTTCCTTTTTTTTTTTTTTTTTAGCTCTGTTTATACATGTTTAATCAACATCAGATATCTTTTTGAACTCATGGATGGAGGTTAGATAACTTTCCCATGAGCAAGAAGCAGTGAATCTCCTATGTATGTATTCTACACAAAATCTGAGATTTGAAAGGTTTTCTGCAGAATCTGTTTCAAATAAAAAATGAAAAAAATAAGTAAGAAAAAGCAGGATGTTTTGTTTCAATGTATGCAGAAATGAGATGAAATATTCACATGAAAATCACATTTCCATTTATAAATGTTCAGAATATTGTAAAGAATGGTTAAAAGACAAACTCAGATGCAAGTCTTTCTTTCAAATCAAACAAAAGATGCGTAGCAACCAAAAATTATTTCTTCCCTCCTTTTTTATTTTTCTGTTCTTTTGCAGAGCATTTCTGCCTCATAGATATGACATTTGAAAATTTGTATATATTTGTAATCTGAAGAACTACAGTATTTTTAAACTCATCACATGCTAACAAATTGCATTCCCTGTCTTTTGTTCCAGCTCTGAAAGCAAAATTCCTCCAAAACATTTTAAAATCAACTGTACAGGAGAAAAAGAATAAAGCTTATCTGAAAGGCAGTTAAAAAGACACATCCACCTTTTTACTTCCATTTTCAACTTCACCTTTTAAAACTTTCCCATATTGACACAGATTATCTCCAGCAAAATAAGTACAGGTATGCAGCATTCATACAGATGCTGCCCTTGCTCTCTAAAGATTGTTGACCTAGGTTAGATCTGTGCAGATACTTCTTCTATGAGGTGGTATCAAAAAGCTTTGCAATCTCAGCTGGTGTGATGAGAGAAGAATTCAGCAGTTTGGACAAAGCCCTAGCTTTAGTGTAATCAATCAAAGTGAACACCAAGGTTGTAGTTTAAACAAAATTATGATTGAAGTAAATGTGCTGGATTAACTCCTATTTGTAATGCAAATTCCACTCTTGTGTTTGAAATTACTTTTAAAACGTTTGGTGCCTTTCACTTTACTTATATATTCCATTGACTTATGGGCTTGTTACACTCAAATAAGGAAACAAATGTTACGGCAGTTTGCTAATAAATTGAGAAGGTATTTTGGGAATTTAGTTTGAAGGAAGCATTTTTAAGTGTGTATTTGGCCATCTGCATATCACAAATTTGAATGAGTGATGAAGGAAAAAGCAAGATAAATCACAGTAAGGAATTGAGGGCCACTTCATTGCAGAAGATAAAACAAGACTTAAAATGTAACTGTAGTGAAGAAATAATAGAATGGAAACTAGTTGGAGACAAGTAGTGCAAAGTTAATTTCGGTCATAATAGCTGATGCTGGAATACAAAGTCTTTGAGTGCTATTTAAAAATATTCCCATACCTTTTTACTTAAAATTAAACCATTAAATTAAACAATTAATTAAATTACATTATTTAGAACAAATTTACTTTATTTAGAAAATAAGTATCTGCAATTTTAAGCAGATACTTAAGCAGATAGCATTTAAGCAATTTCATGACTGTCTGTTCATCTGTAATCTTTCCTCTCATTATGGTGAATAGTGTCTGCACAGCACAGTACATTCTCATGTATCATTGATAATTTTGTTTGGTTTTCACATATGAATTACACTTCATTATGGAAATGAAATGCACTGTCAGGATTGTTTTAGGACAAATATACTGTCGGCTTGGTTAGATCTTCAGGCTCTGAGTTCTGACAGTCAGACAGTGCAACTTCTGCACAAAAATAAATATTTGTTGTGCTTTTGGCCAAGTTTTGCAATTTTTGCTTATTGTGAGCAGGGGTTTAAAGAACATGGGTGATAGCCCTGCTCTATAGCTGGGTAGCTCACACAGGCGTCCAAGGGGGATAATCCAGATCATCTTTTAGCAGTGAAATTATACTCTAGAGAGTGTAAATGGTTTCTCATGACTTATGTCCAAGGCTTTACAAGTTTCTCAAATGGTACTTGTTTATATTTTCTGTATTTTTGTCACATGGGAGCAAGTAACATTGACCCATTTTCTTTTTGTCTACTTTGCTAAGTACCAAACTATTAGTGGAATCCTTTGAGTCTGACCTGGAGAGACCAGGAATGTGGGAATGGACAGGCTGTCATCATGAACAGTATCTGCTGAGGCAGTTCTCAGCATTTTCTTGTTGATACTTAAGAGAATAAATGTTCCCTATTTACCTCAGTTTGCACGTAAGGTTTCCAAATACTTTTCAGTGTCTTTGTGTAATGAACAAGGCTTTTGAAGCCTAAGTGCCTCCACTACATCAATCTGGAAAAGGATGACAAGTGTTAACATATCTTACAATTATATTCACTTTGGGAAGATGTGGAAAAATCTTGAAGGACAGAAGCCCATGTTTTAGGCATGCAGAACAGCTCTAGACAATGAATAAGCTGCAAGCTCAAAGTATCTGTGCAGCATCTTATTCCCACAGGCTAAAATTATTTTTCTATGAAAAGATTATACTAGTCTGTTGGATTCTTTTCGCTCTTGTACAGGTGCCCAGAGAAAGCTCTTTGGTTTTTGGAGTGGTTTTTGCTTTGTTTCAGAAGGGTTTTTTTCAGTATGGGTCATGATTGATGAAATTCTGTATCTATCTACTTGTTATTTTGTTAGTTAACGAAACTAATTCTTGCAAATATAGTATCACTGGTTAAAGGTATATTATCAAGCCTTATAACTTCTTTAAAAGGAGGCTTATTTGGCCCCAAGATTGTTGGCAAAGCATGGCATCAGTCTAAGAGAAAAAGAGTTCTTGTGCTCACTGTCCTCCACAGTACACAGAGTACTTCATTCAGAGTACAGCAGCCAATACAGTCTTTCAGTCCAGCCTAATAAGGACTTGGATATGTCTGTATTGCTCTTTTTTTGATCCAAATACACGTGTTTTTCCCTATAAACCACCACTTGCTTTTGGCTATTTCTCAGTTTCTATATCCTCTATTTCTTCTCTGATATTTTTATGACCTCTGTCATCTGCTCCCAAGCACAGATGGCAGAGGTAGCAGCATGCAGAGGGGCACAGTGACAGCTTCTTTCCAATGGATTGGAGCTCCAGCATCCCAGGGCCCAAAGGCAGCACACCACGCTGTGGGTGTTGGATTCGTGTATGTTCATTATTCCGGTATTTAATGAGGGCACGCAATGGATAGAACATATTTTCCACAGGGAGGTCTTCAGTTCAAATATGACAGAGTATCCCTTAGCATCATGAGACTAATTCCCTTCCCATTACAGAGCACTCACCCCATGGGCTTGGCACAGATGTGAAGTGGAGCTCGTGCCTTTTTCCACAGATTTTACTTTGTTTTTATTTGCTAGGGAATTTGCACAGGGGCAGCGTTTACAGGGACCATTCCCCCACCATCAGTATGCCCTGAAGACAGTCCAGGCTAACTTGCATGAGCCCAGCCTTGTCCTTCTTCAGCCTCCACAAAGAGCAAGGCTGCAGCATAGAGGAGGGGTGGGCTCCTCCTGTGTGTCAAAGGACAGCTTCTGGTCCTGTCCCCTATATCCCCTCCTCCTTAGAGGACAGATGTATTTGGTTTTCTTGTTACAAAGCCTCACATGCCAAACAGCAGAGTCTGCACTCTGCTATCTCATACCTGATGCTTCCAACAAGGTCTTATCTGCACTTCATGGCCACAAACACCAGAACACACTCAGGATTGCCTGAGCTACAGCTCCTCGTGCAGGTCCTCTCTCTATTTCTCAGCTGGCTTCTTTCTTTCAAACAGTTGCAGAGTTGGTTTTGCTAAATGACATAAGGTTATAATAAATCAAGTGAGAAGACTTGTGCTTAGCTGCCTACTGTATGGGAGAGGTCCATATGGTTTAATTACTTCCTCTGTATGTCAGATATATGTGTATAAAATCTCTGAACTTATGTGTAACTGCCAAGATCCTATGGTGTGGTTTGAAACATCCATGCAGTGAGCTCTCAAATGTTGCAGATGTACTATGAAATATAAATGTAAAATGGAAGAATTCAGTTTATCCAGTTAAATAACAACATTAAAATTAGGTAAGTTGATGGAGAGAGCCAGAGCTCAGCAGAACAGAGAAGGAGGGAAGGACCAGAAAGCTTTTTCAATGGGTCATGGAGTTTTATCATCAAAGGAGGTGGGAGTAAAACATTAAGCTCCCCAGGAAAACAGCAGATCAGCCTGAGGAGAGGAAGCTTGTCTAAGAAAACCACTTGGTGAATTGTAAGTCATCTGAAAGTCATCATGAAATATAGCTGCTGCTAACTGCAGATCTCTGGCCACCATAGAAAATTCTGCTTAAAATATTAGCTGTTCCCATGCCTGCAGGCAAAAATGCAGAGTGTAAATGGACAATATAGACCTGTAGACTCAGGATCATAGATGGGTCCATGCACACAAGCAAATAGCAAGAGGCCCCAGTGCCTCCTCCTGGCTCCAGTAGGTATCAGAGGTGCTGGGACAGCCTCTCTCCCCTTCTGTTTTTCCCCACAAATTGCCCAGCATTGCTCATCCAGGTTGGGAAGTGTCTTTTCTGTGCAAAAAGAGGAGAGGGAAAAGGAGATGTGATGTTGCTTCCTCAGAACAGTACCTAGTTCCTCACTCCATGACTGTTGGAGGCACAGCCACCCTCCCACCACTGGCCTCGGCACTGCCGTGGTCATAATCTCAGTGGGGAGATGTTCACCCCTGTACCTGTAGAGCTATTTTCTCGGGTCCTGACAGGCATTTAGTGGCATATTTTATATCTAGCACAATGGCTCGAGCACCTCTCGTGAAGGGGAACGGTATGTGTTGGAGTGATGTTGTTAAAGATGAAGGGCACCTCCATGAGATCTAGCACCTCCAGGGCCTGATCTGTAGTGGTAACCTCAGTCAAGTGTGCTAGAGAACGGGCTTGCTTCTCCTGCCTCCTTAGCCACCATGCTCCTGTGTTTTGCCTCTGAAGCTGCTTATCTATCCAGATACTTGAAAGTGGGCAACAGGTCTGATGGGGTTAGTGTGGATCTGTGGCTACCACCTAGGTCAGGGGAAAATGGGGTTGCTTCATCAGGAAGCACCCACGGGAAGGATCAGGCTTTCCTCAGATCACCCTGAAAGTGACCCTGACACTGCCCCAAGGAGTCAACACTGACAACTTAGAGGGGCACTTCAGCCCATGCTCCAGCCATGGTATGTGATGTACAAAACAAGCAGAGGGATGGGGGTTCCTCCACCTCGAGTGAAGGAGGTCTGCCTGTGCCCTGCATCTCCCTCCTCAGCATGGCCAGTCCTCGCTGCAGGGACACCACTCTGCTACCACAGTAGCATGATCCTCTCTAGTACCATATTGTGTGTAGCTGTCAAAGATACACATTGCTGCCACAGTAATACTTTTATTTATTAATAGTTTCTACTAGCTAGTACTAATTCTATCAGTCATATATCAGTCATATATATATTTAATAATGAAAAATTCCTTTAAGTAATTTCAGTGCGTCTTGCCTGAGTTTGTCCTCTCATGTTTACCAAAACTAAATAAATTATAAATACCACTCTCAGTAAGTACACTTAAAAAAAAAAAAAAAAAAGAAAAAAGATTATTTTTATCTGCTTGAAAAACTCCTACTCTCTGGTATAAATATACTCATCGTATTGTCTGCTGAGTCTGTGGGCTCGGTGCATTTACACAGCTGCAGTATGGGTTGCTGTTTACTCTCCCCCTTGCAGACATTGTGTTCTGTCTTGTCCCTGTAAGGATTCTCCTTCTCCATCTATTCTTAGTCCTAGGCAGAGACCTATCCTGATTTATATACATCATGTAACTGAACTTCAAAAGACGTTTTGCATGGTGTAAATCAGAAAACTGCCTGGCTGACTAAACCCTCCCGCAATAAGGTGTAATTGTAAAGCTAATGTGTTCCTGCCTCTGTGTACTGAATCAGCAGAAGTCCTCTTCATTTTTGTGGGATAAACACACTTCTTTGCCATGTATTTCCAATAGCTGGAACACTCTTGGAGCCACTTGTGGATCCTCTGCTTCAAGAGATCTTTGAGGTAGAGATCTTTCAAACTGTAAAATATCTTTCATATTGCTAATTCTCTAAACTGAATTCTACTGAAAATCTTGGGAAGCATGTAGAGTTAGAGGCTGCACAGCTGTTATCTGTGCCTGGTGGAGTACAATTTCTCTTTCAATTCAGTTAAAAGCATTGCCATAATGAAATTTAGTACCCAGTATTAGTTTATAATTGTTGATCTCTATTCCTGCAGTTTATTTATTCAAACCTCTACATCAGTTTTCAGAAAGAAGATTAGCCAGCTTGTGTTTTCTCAAGTATTATAATCTATTCTTATCATGAATTGAAGTGTAAGTCAAACTTAAGCTTACCCCTTAAAATAGCCATTTAGTTCAAGGGAGAAACTCCTCAAAATTCACTCAGGAGGAAAACGAGTCAGTCCTGGGGTCTTGTAAGAACTATGGAATTAACCAGCATCTTTAGAGGACAACATAAGCCCCTTTGAGCATGTGTTGCCAATGAATCCCTTTAGCTGGAGACAGACAGAAGTAGTCACAGGAGGTAGCCCACCCTAGCCGTGTGCTTGCCAAACAGATCACAGCAGTTTCCACCAGACACCTTTTGGCTGGAGTCCTGCAGGATGGGCGGTTCTAGTTTCATCACTTGGTATTACCTGGTCTGGTAAACTTTCTGAACTGAAATTTGACAAGAAGTAAGGTTTGACTTTTTTAGAGCTAACTAAGCATCTAAAAACTCAGGCAAGGTGCAAAGCTTGTTTTGTCAGAAAGCGGAAGCATCGGAGGCAGATTTTATTGTGTTTGACCAGGGGAAGAGCTGGGTGTTTTAAATCAAAGCTGCAACAGCACCAAAGACATTCCAGAGGGTCCAGGAGGGAAATGCTTAAGCTTCCAGTGTCCTTCTGTGAGAATCTTTCAGTTTGTCATAATGGAAATAGGAAATGGCCATCTTTGCTTCAATTTGACTTTTTTGAATTGAGATAAATCCATATGGAGATATTAATCTACTACTCTCCAAAGCAGAATAGCATCAAGACTTCCTTCTTAGAAGTGCCTCCTTCCATGAGCACAAAGCTTTTGGTGTAATCACAGAACAAACAGAAGTTTCCTTGGCTTGTTTAGGATGGGCTGGAGGGAGGAAGAAGAGGGTGGTAGTCAGAAAGAAGACTGTAGACATGCACATAGTGATTTGGAACTGAGCAAAAGGCAAGGCTTTCAAACAAGACAGTAGTATTTAGATGCTAAAGTGTCTGAGGTAAGCAGACACAAAGCAAAGAAAACTGTTACTAAGAATCAGTGATTGAAACAATAATTTTGTCTTGTAACACATTTTTTTCCCTTGGAGAGGAAGTGTTGCACAACCCATAAACACTCCAGGATGCAGGAGCATCAGCCAGCTGATAACTGCTGAATATCATTTACTTCCTATTTGACTTCTGAATATTCAGGCAGTTGAATATGCTAAGAATAAATTCTGATGGGAGCTGTGAAACAATCCCCTGCTTGGTTTATGACACTGAAACTTAGGCCATTTTAGTCAATGGCCAACGAACGTGCCTTAGTACAATGCCATGGTACTTGGAATGCTCTGTTGGCTCTTACCAGCTTTTAATCTGACATTTGTGCTCCTCTGGATTCTCTTACAGCTAGAGTCAGATGTGGCCTTGAAATGATGTAATCTCCTCTGTTGCTGTTAGTTGTCATATGTATATTTTCTGCTTTTGTGGCGGGTGGATGTGGAGGCCAAGCAACATGAACTGCACATTTGCTTTCTGCTTTGTAGTACTGTGTGTGTCCCCAGAACCACTTCAGGACACTGCTACTTTGCCCACATTTGAAACAAAGGTCAAAAGTTGCTTCCCTGACACAAAATCTTTTTCCTTAATGGAGCATGGGGAAGGAAAAGAGTCCTTCAAAGAAAGAAGGTCCCCTGTACTATGACCCAGCACTGACAAATGGTGTGAGCTGTGCAGGATGGTTAAAGATTGCCTTGGCTCTTCAGATTTCTGTGTTTATCCTCACGTTAGAAGACTCAACATCTCATCTAAAACTGGTAACTAACATGTGCACCAGGTCCCTGATTGTCTTCTGGAAGGCATGCTATGAAGAAGAGGCTGATCAAGTAGACTAACAATAACAATTTATGGTGTTTATTGTTCAGGTTTATCACATATTTATTTCCACGAACCACACCTTATTTTTTCAGATACCACTGCTCTAGTACATTTTTTTCCACATTAGATTTGAAAGATTAAAGGGAAGAAGTAGAGCATCCATGGTTTGGACAGTACACACTAGTTTTGTGCATTAGTTTCTCTGAAGAGAAGGGATGTGAATCATTCACATTGGAAACAAATGAGCAATCCAAACAGGTGCTACAGATGAAAACTATACGTGAAGAAAAAACTCACTTCTCTGCAATATTTTGTTCTTCTACATTTTCAGCCAGATGTCTTATGAGCACTTTGGTACAGCTTTCATGAGCACTCTCTTGAAGCATTACAGAAAGCTGAGCAAAGGGAAGACTATAAATGTATGCACATTTCCCAGATGAGCTGTTTGCCAACCAGTGCATAGGAACAAAGTGAGTTAAAAGTCAAAGCAAATTCTTCTGAGAATTTTGATTATGAGAAGATTCATAGGGATTTACTGTAATAACTATAAAACACTTCAAACTGGTTTCTTAATGTCACAGCATTGTTTATTTTCAGAGTAAAGTTCATAAAATTTTGAATGATTGTATATATAATTTTTTTTACATATTGTGGCTTCTTCAAATATACATATGTATACTTTTTTTTTTTTTTTCAAAAGTGATAGATTGCCAAGCTGTCTGACTTCTCAAGAGAGGAAGTTGGGAGGACAGTTTAGTAACATTTTCTTTCATTCCCAATGTGGAATAAGATCAAAAAATACGCATTTTAAATTCCGTTAAAAGCCTTATCTTTTCTAAACCATAAGGTACTGGCAAAATAACAGCACAAGTAAACATGGCTCTTGATGCTTCACATTAAAAAAATGGCTTTTGTTTATGAAAACTTTTTTTTTGTTGTAGAAACTTGTGGGAATAATGTTGTATTAATGGTAGGATGTTGACCTTTTCCAGCTATGGAAGATAGTCTCAGAACAGGATCCAGGAAAAACAAACATGGAAACCACTTAACTCCTTAGTTGTGTGCCCGAAACTTTGTGAGGAAGCATTATTTAAACTTAGGCTATTGTAGTTACAGATTGTGTCATTACATTGAAGTGCCACACATGCATAACTGTTTTCACTAAGCACAGAGTTATCACAAGCTTAATGGAACAAGTAACTTCTGTGGGGAAGAATATTGCTATAATTTCATATAATATATGTAAAAATATGCAGTTGTCCGCTGTTGTCTGTGTTTTATATACATTTTTTATAGTCTCCTGGGTCAAAAGTAGGGCAGATTTTAGGGTGCACAGTGTAGTGCTGATGACCAAGAAGTGATGCTGAAAAAATGAATGAAAACAAGTTTCCTGATACTTTAGACTTGAGCTCATGCTCCTCACCAGTTTTACTGTGGTGAAAAATCCCAAAAGTCAGGGGAACTCTGGAGAACTTGTGCGTGCAACCTTTGCTGCAGAGTATACCTTCCCCTCTGCTAAATTCACTCCTGAACTGAGAGCTAGCCACAAAACTTAAGGGCTACTGACATCCACTCAGGATCATGAAACGAGGCTTGCGAGGTATACAGATGATTGTTGGGAAACATCTGTGGTATGGGAGGAAGAAGAATATTTTCTGCTCTGCCTCCACACCATGTCTGGACCAGTTCTAGTCAGATTTAAGTAGTTTCTCTTCCATTCCCATTCCTTTCACCACACATTTCTTCTAAAGCCTCTCTGATCTCAGTAGGTAATAGGAAAAAGTATCTGTAATATTTTCTTACAGGGAAATTACTGAATATCAGTATCAGCTTCAAGAAGAAAATGGCACTACCTCAATTAATTTCATGTGAGCATCACACCCATGGTCTCCACTAGCTCTCATTCTTCATTCTTGTCAAGCAGATTGTATTTGTCATTATGAACAAAAAAGGCAGATTTTGTTAACATTGAGCAGTGTTAACCTTTTCAAAAGCAGAAACACTGAAATTAATTTTTGATTTTTTTTTTCCTCAAAGAGGTTGAAGTTTTGTGTTTTCTCACTACTTAAAAAAAAAAAAAAGAAGCAAATAGCATTTCCCTGTTATATATACTATATTAAGTTGTCCTTGTTCCTGAGATGGATTTTCAGGCAGCTCATGAAGCAGCAGTTCATGCTGCTGCAGTGAATCAGCACTGACTTTAGTCCAGCAGTATGTGCTTCTGATAGTTCAGTAATTACTGTACGAGCATCTGAGTTGTGCTTACAGCCTGTGCATGAGCAGAAATGAGATGAAGGAGTTGCTGCAATCTCCAGGCAGGCTGATTTGCTTGTAGCCTTGGGCTCTCAGGAAACTCTGCTTCCCTTCTTGGCTGAGCTACAGACTCCTGGTCTGTTGGAAGTCATATAAGGTGAATCTCTGAAGAGCTCAGTTCTCTTCAGTTACCTAAGTAAAATGGATTTTTGAAAGTGTTTGACAACGAGTTATAAACACTGTGTGCTGATGTTTAGGCACCATAGTTAATTTTATTGAGAACTAATTAACTGGGACTTGAGGACTCCTTAGGCAACTTGGAGCCAGGTTTTGGTACTAAGTAATTTTGGAAACTAGGTTCTTGTCTTTCAGTTAATACCATTAAAGTTGAGGTTCTCAATCTTAGTAAAGACAATACCAACAATTCCCTCCTTCATCCCTCTTATTTATCTACAGTGAAAGCTCTCTAAACAGTTACCATACAGAGTGCCTCTCACATGGAGGCCTTGTTCTCTTTGTTCTTCTCTCTGTAGACAGTACAGCTAATAACCACTTGCTGCAATTGTCATCGATTTTTTTTCTTGTTTATATCCTAGTAATCTGTGAAGTATGACATTTCTGCTACCATGGCCAACAGAGATTTGTCTAACTTTCTCCTAGAAGTCTCCAATAATGGAGACTTCACAGCCTTCCCCAGTGAGCTTGTCAATGTATCTGAAGTGCATGTGCTGGTATCTCTGGTATTTCACCCCAAATAGCCTTTGCTACTGCAAATGAGCTGACTCATTCATTTGTTGCTTGTAGATAAAGTTGTTTGAATTACTGATTATTCTTTATTGTGTGCCTCTTGATTCTTGAAATGCAGTGTCCAGATCTGAATTTAGAATATGTGGCCAAGAGCTTTTCAATACTGAGAAGAGCATAGGGATTACTTCATTAGTGTTATGAGGTACTTATGCCTGTCTACAGTGTTCAAAAACTCAGAGGTGAGAAGGGTGATTAGATGAGACAATTGCAATTTCCATCTTGGATTATGATGTTGCTGTGGCTTCTCTTTGGATCTGAATCTGGTGTTGGAAAACATGCATGTATCTGAACATGTGCAGTTCAAAATTTAGTGAAACTTTTATTGCAAAGCAATTCTGTTAGTGGGAGCTATACCTAAAGGATTTAAGTCTGAGGAGCTGTAGAATTATTCTGTGGACTATAGAACTATCCCTGCAACAAATACTGTAAGGTGTGTCAGTCAGTATGACAGTTATCTTCTCCCATCAGTGGAAAGCTTGAAAACTTTGAAACATTCAGAATCTCACAACATCCAAGTGCCAGAAATTGCAGTCTCTCATTGGTTAAAGGTGGGGAGCATGAGAAGAATGTGACATTCATTAGGAGTTGTGAAAATCTGTGTATACCCCTATGGATTTTCATATCATTTCCCTTATCAAAGTTTGGAAGGAATGCTTGCACAACAAAACATCTTGTTTTATAGCTGGGTAGTAAATCAAAGTGAGAAGGTATTAATGTGTAAGTGGAAGCCTGTAATTGCTCAGGAACCCACGACAGTTTCTGCACATGCAGTATAACACCTCCTTGACTCCCTAAGATCCCAGAAAGCAAGAAGAGCCTGTTCAGGACTGTCTTTTCAAAGCCAGTCAAAACAAAGTAAAAATATCAGGGATCTTAATCAACCCCTGCCAATTGGTCAAAATGACTGTGCATGCTTTGCTTAGGTCAAAATTTTGCTGGAATGTATCAGTGAGTGAGAAGTTCATTTGCAATGTAGCTGTGCCAATAAATAGCCAAAATATAACCCTTGGAAAACTCAGCAGATGGACAGCTCTCCCATTTGTCAGCAGCTACTTTTCCAATGCACTGAGAACTGTGGGTGGTTTTGGGGGGGTTGTGGGAAGGTTTTGGGAGGAAGAGTTGATTGGAAAAGTTTCAGTATTATGAGGACTGTCTTTTAGCTAATCAGTTGTATGAGTGGAATTTTATCTCTACTGGGAGGTGAGCTCATTTGCCTTTATCAACCTCAAATCCATGTTTAGAAAAAAAACCAAAGTAGGATACATTCTTCTTCTTGACAGCTTATTCTTACAAAACATAACTTCTTCTAACTACCCAGTGTCTCCTGAAAATTAGATGTGTTTTGATTTCAGTCTGTTTTGTAATTTCTTCTGCTGAGACAAAAAGTACAAACTCTCAGATTAGCTCTTTGTATTTCTGGCTGGGTTTCAGTGACAGATTTTAGAGCATCTCACAGCCCATAAAATTTTTATCTAAGTACTTCGGCCTTCTTCTTGTTATTTTCTTTATTCCTCTCTTTTAAGGAGTTATAGAGTAGAAGTAAGATGAGGTGTTTTATTCACTCTAAGGTTCACCAAAACCCATCTGCCCATCCATGCTACCAGGCAGGGAATCTTCCAAGTCTGTATAGTTCTTTCCTACCCTGCTTTCTTTGCCTGTTTATTTTTATTTTTCTCCCTGGCTATCCCCATGCCATCCCCACCCTTCTCTTTTAGCTGGTGCTTTTCTCTCCAGGAATGTGCACCTCATGAACTTGAAGATACTCTTCTTGCCAAGTGGCTATTTGGCGAAGAGATTTTGGGAGGGTGTGGGAGTGGATGGTGAAGGAGACAGAAGGAGGTAGATTGTGGATGTGATTCGTCTAGGATCCGGCAGCAGATGGTTGGGACTAAGGCCAAAAGACAGGACGAGCAGCAGGGAGCAGGAGGGAACAGTGAGCTGGGCAGCAGAGGAAAGCAGTCGGAACACCACAGGGCTCCAGGTTGCGCAAGGAGAAGATAAAACTAAAGTCCATTCTGTGTAAATGTTTACATGGAGGACGTGATCCTCAGTAAGCTGTCATGGAGCAGAAGTTGTTGTGTTTGTGTTCCTCTCCCTGTTTGAAGTTGCTGGAAACAGAGGGAATTGGGGTATTGTCAGTGTAATGTTTGACTGGTCTGAGGGCTCGGGTAGGCTACGAGGTGTAACAGTGCCCAGCTCACTCGCCATGAGCAGCCAGTGTGCTGTTTAAATAGATGGCTCGGTGCCAGCACAGCCTCTCTTGCCATAGGCACTGAGCACCCAGCCATCTCTCAGTGGTGTCAGTGAGGGAACAAGGGGCCTTTCCTGCCACATCACTTCAGGGGAGAAGGCAGAGGAGTCAGGCTGAAGTGGCATGAGGATTATTTAATGATATCTTGAGTTTGGCCTGTTAGCAGCAAATGACCATAGGTTCCCATGTACTTGATTAAAAGACATTTCTGCTAAACTGAAAGGAGTCTTGCTTCCAAGTCATCATTTGGAAGATTTTCAAGAAACCACTTTAAAATGCAGTGAGGACTTAGCAACATAAATCTTATTTTAGTCAATCAACTGAATCACAATTTTCCAAAGCCATTATAGGAGTGGATTTCATAAGGCTTCCTGGGTGACAGAGAGAGAACAGTGGTATGCACTGGGTTCAAGGTCTCTCTTCCTCCATTTTCCCAGGCTGCTGGCACTGGATGGTCTTAGTATGGAAGTGCATGCTTCTAGGAGATGGAAAAAGTGACTCATCCATCCTGCTCCTTAAATATTGCTTAGGAAGGACAGGACAGTCTGAATTTCTATGCCTGTCCTTTGCTATAGAGACCCTTCTGTAAAGGAGTTGTGGCTGAAGGAAAAGGGATTAGAAAAGCTAGGTCCCAGTCTCTGCTGTTCAAGAAGCATCTGTGGAACCAGGGATGAGCCCCACAGCTTGCCCCACAGGTTGCCTATGCCACTGATGCCATGAAAGGGTAATTCCTCACACAAGCATTTGCAAACCTCTTCCTTCTGAGTTGGCCACCTATAGCTCCCACAGCTGTCACATTGGAAGGTGTGCTCCAGGCTAATCCTTTGAGATCAGGCATAAAAGTGGGGAAGAGAAGAATTCCTTAATAATATATCTGAAAAGGAGACATTACATTTTGTTGGTGTTTCAGATACAACTAATAAATACTGGAAGCACCAGTAAAATTAGGACATTCAAAACAAATTATAGAATCCCTCTGTAAAATACACTGTAGAATTTAAAATTACTTCAGCAGTTTGAATCTTCTTTAATTAGGCAATTGTCAATAAAAGGCTCAAACTTGCAATTAAATTTAAGTTTGTAGAAATATTCATTACAGAGAAATGCTAAACCTCTTGAACTTACACACATTAAGATAATAATCCAGTTGTTCTAAAAGAGCATAAAGAAGGAATTCAGTGAATGGGAATTACATAAACTCTTCCATTGGTGTTG
This sequence comes from Ceyx melanurus, assembly GCA_024611195.1. NCBI lineage: Eukaryota > Metazoa > Chordata > Aves > Coraciiformes > Alcedinidae > Ceyx > Ceyx melanurus. The sequence continues at coordinate 13,496 of JANHGL010002496.1, read as the reverse complement.
AAGAACGTGATCTATAAATTAGGAGGCTGAGAGTAAACAGGAAATTCCACAGAACAATTTCAGGATAAAGAAACTATAGCAGCAGATGGAAAGATGTTTTTGATGGAAAATTTTAGAAGTTGGTTTTGATACCATCTACCTGTTTTTTTTAAAGAAACAACCATTCCATCTCCATGTTTTACTTGTGAATTTCATCTGTGCATTAGCAGAGCAATGCTAGAGCCAGCTAGAGCAAAATGCTGCTCAACTCTTATCAACTTGTTCCCATATACAGGTCATACTTTTTTTTTTTTTGCCACTACTCCTAGTGACACTGGCAACTTTGTGGGCATGATAAATCTGAAAAGCACCCTAAATATGTTAATATGTGGACAAGTGTGTCTGAATATGTTTGGGATTTCCTTATGGCTCGAGCAAGGTAACAGATAAATGGAAACTAGACCTTGCAGTGTAAAATAACTGAAGCCTTTATGCTTAACGTGTCTTATGTAATTAATGTAAAGAAGATGGAGGTCTATTTTCTACTCATTCTAATGGTATGGATAAGACTTCAGTAATAACTCCTGGTAGAACTTAGTCACAGAAAGACCTAGTAATTTTATTTCACCAGCTTTTCAATCTCACAACAAAATTCTACCTGCTTTCTGCAAGGATCTTCCATTAGATATATTAACATTCATGCTCAATAAAAATAAGAGCATTCAAGTTAAAAAGGACAGAAATGTTCATGTCCAGAAGTTATTATTATATTTGTAGCAACTGCTTTGTAAAACAACAACGAGAACACAAAAACAACAGAAGACAGACTAATTAGCAAATAGTTTGAATGCTTGAGATAAGGAATCATAATGGCTAGTAGGAAAGAAGAAAGCTCACGTGTAAGATAGTTTTTCAGCAAGCTGCATACTAATGTCCAAACTTACTTCCTTTTGGCTCACGTTGTTATGCACAGACAAAGAAACAGGAAGAGATTTGTTTCTGGTTCCCTGTGTCAGAAGCATGCGCTGATGGAGAACTCTGCCATAAAAGTAGGTTATTCTTACTGAGGAGAAAAAAATGGCCTCAGCTTTGTACAGAGCACCCTTGGAGTAACACTGAAAAGGATGCTTTTGTGGGTCAGGTTCTGGTTTTCATCTCTACACTGCCTTGGCTCACTATTACTGATGTGCTCTACAAATGCCAGTGGAGTATAAACCGACTGGTAGTTGATAAAGAAACGTGGCCCTTGCTATGCAGAGTGTGAATTATCCAGGCTGCTGTAGACAAGGCAAGAGACAGAAAAGCTGCTCAGTGCAGCCAGCATTGGGCTTCTCAGTTGTTCTGGGATCTAAATATAGAAAGCTGACCATATCACATTTCTCTCCCCGGAGGTGGAACTCCAGAGTGTGGAGCTCAGCAGGCATAAAATAAGGATGATGAGAAAATATGAAAGAATTGTGATTCCCCTCCTCCTCAAAAATGGACACCTGCATATGGGGCATGAAGAACTTTCCGTGTGCATGTTTGTTTGTGTGTGCAAGACTGTTTACTCATGCTTTTACTGACCACAGAATAATCACAGAATAACTGTGGTTGGAAAGGATCTCCTAGATCACCTAGTCCAACCATACCTAAACAGAAAAAAACCCAAAAAACCAAACCAGAACACCACATCAAACACGGTCCCCTACAGACCAAATCACTCCCAGTAAGTATGAGTTTGCTGTGCAGAAAATTAATGCAATTTTAATGAAGTTTTCTATGTAATACAAAATAAAGCAAAAATATAAACACGGACTTTTAAAATTAAAGTTCCAAGTTAGTGTGATAATCTGAGTTACATCTCTTCTACTGTCATTATTATTCACACGGAAATTGCTTGTAGTCTGAAAAGATGTCTGTGCTCACCAAGTGATGCAACTAATGAAGAAAAGATACAGTTTTGCCCTGCAGAACATGATGCCTATTGAAGCAACAGAGACACAGACTTGAAAATAGGAGGTGTTATCCACTGGAGCAGCTGTAGGAGCTGTGCCAGAGTTATAAAGGGAAGGAATGATGGAGCTGAGAATTAAATAGGTCAGATCTGCAGTATCTTAGCTATGAAATCATGGTAGTGTTCTTAATTTCCACTTCTTGTCTCCATGTAACTCTTTGATACCAGCTGTTTCACTAGAATGGTGTCTAAATTGAAGTATACTCAGGTTCTCTTCCAACCAGCCCTGGAGTGCCAGTGCACAAGCTCTGTTTCTCTGTGAGCTTCATGCACTTCCAGTAGAGTATGAGGCAGAGCAAGGGGAAGGAGTCAAGCAGTGCCTGTGTCCCATCCTAATATACACTAAGGAAGTGGGGAGGGGGGATAAGTATTGGATCCAGGAGCTGGGAAACGGTGCTGCCTCCTATTTAAATGTAGCCCAACCTATAAAGGAGGAGCTGAATTCTGTCCTGTATGTATAAGGACTTCTTTTCAAGACCAACAGCAATAAAGACCTATACACTTCCCTATTAAAATTCCAGAGCATTCAATGTGAAAAAATCTGATTTCTTTCCTTATTGAGACATGTTTTCACTATCATATCTGGATCACTCTGCGGGGCTGCTGACGCCACTCTAAATAAATCTACGCAAGCAGGCCGGCCATGATGCCACATTAATCTCAACAAGAATATTCTTCAAGTGCAGCTGAATATTAAACCTATCACAAGAGCACATGTAGGAGGAGATGATTATGCAGTAGCAACTTTGTTTAACATTTCTTCACGTCTGTGGCTAACGAAGAGTTCTTGAGTGCGCTAGACACTACTAGAAAAGGGAAGGATTTTGCAGCCTCTGGCACTGCATATTATATACCAGGGGAAAAAGCAAGGATTTATTTTTGCCCGCTGAATGAGAGGGAGAATGAAGTGGTGAGAGCTCTGTAATGTTTCATATTCTCTTAGACGCAAAGAGCCAGATGAATATTGTTGGAAAGAATGTGTTTATACAAGAATCATATTTATCTCAGAAGCTGGGCTCCTAACATCAGACAAGTCATAGAGTGAAAAAGCTGAGCATTTAATAACTCAGCAAAATTCCTACTTCTGACATGTATTAGAGTAAGCTTCAATTACTTATATTTAAGGGGTAATTTTCACAACAGCTTACGTACAATTTGTTCTCAATAAACACTTGCATATTGACTGCTAAAATATGTTAATTAAGAAAGCATTAAGAAAACTTTGCTTGACTTCCTGGAGACAAACAGTCACAAATGCTCCTCTTTAAATGAGTGCATTTGGGGCTTTCATCACCAGCTTTTGGACTTGGTCTCAAATTTGCACTACATTGCAGGTTGTTGATAGCACAATCTGGATGGATTCTTCTGGGATCTCACAGTATATTCCCATGCTCTTTGACTTCATTGATTTAATGGTAAATAGAACATTCTTGGAATGCTTTCAGTAGAAGGTTTCTATATCATATGAATCGGAATAAGCATGTGAAATAGTTTGTAGTTTAAGCAGTGCTGTTATTCCCTCTTGCTATATTAGTGTGGTTTCTTTCTTTCCCATGTTTTTCCTCAAGTTTGTTACTGTGAGAGATTCTGAGCTATGAGAAACTGGAGTTAAACTAGCTTTTACTCCAAACTGCTTTCGAAGAAAGAAGGAGAGACATTGGAAAATTTCCCAACGCACATCTGTTAGAAGTTAGACCCAAACTTGTTCCCAGTTCAGCTGCACTGGTCTAGTACTGGGGTGGTGTAATTGAACTCAGTGGAGTTAGAGATGACAAGGCAATAGTGTTTATTGCAACATACTTACTGTTTAAATAGCACTGATGGCTGTGTACTGAAAGCTAAAATAATCCCAAATTAAGAAAATCTTATCATGAAAGGCAGAGAAATAATATATCTTACCGTAAAGAAACTATGAATGGCCAGAAGTTGACCTAGAGAGAACCTTATTCTAACAGACTTCCACCATCAATCTCCCTTTGCAGTAGGAACCTTTTCTGCATCCACTACTACAATCTGGTGAATGTCCTATTCCAGCACTGTATTCAGCCTATAATACCTTTTGAACACCTTTTCCTATCTCACTTTTTTTTTTTTTTCCCAGGAAGAAATACATCTAAAACTGAGTTCTGAGTTGCAGCATTTACACTTGCTTTTCTATTCACACGAAGATTAGGGAAAATAAAATCAAATGACAACAAAAGCCCATTTAATTAAGATGAGCACCCAAGCTGTTACCTCCTTCAATTGAGTTATCAAATCCATATTAGAAGATACACTGTTGGGAAGAACATGAAAAATAAGGAAGGCTAAGTTTCTCCTCAGTACCCATTTGTAAAACTACAGTGGAGGAAAAGAAAATTAAAGCAACTCTGTAAAAGCAGCTGAAGAGGTTCCCTCCAGCATGAGGAAATCTTAGGCTGGAATAAGGCGAGGAGAGAGCCTGGTGACATTGACTCCATTCATAGCATTGCATATATAAAAGGCAGGAGACAGCAAGATCCAAACATGCTGTTCTCCAGCAGAAAAGTGAGGACATTGCTCTTGGGTAGTCTATGGCAAAGCGAATGTTAACAGAGCAAATTCTGCTGACCTGAAATATTTTAAGACTTGTGATATTTTAATCTAAATAAAGCAAAACTGAGAATTTCTTTTTTAAAAGACTGAGATGGAAAACCACATTTGGAAAAAGGAATCCAGACATGGCAATGCAGCTGTGCTCTCTGAGCTTCCCACATCTCCCCTGAGTGCTGTAGCCATTCTCTAGCACAGGAGTTGTCACCTTCTCTCATTTTGATCAAAAATCCCATTTGGAATTGGGAATTCTGTCCCATTTTCCCCCCTGAATGATTCAAAGAACCCTTTCTGACAGATTGGTGTTTTTTGATAAGGAAGCATCCAGCAGAAAAATCCTAAACAGCTCTGGTTTTCAGGTCTTAAGTCGACTGCTGAACTCTCTTTGGACTGCCCTCAGAGTGGGTGGCTTGTGTGGCTTTATGTTCCCAGCTTTGTTTAGCCCTGCAGATCTAGAAAAGCTGCAAGTATGCAGTGGTTGAGCTTGTGTTTTACTTTGTTTTATTCACAAGAAGAAAAGTGATAAGCATTTTCATGGTCTGCTTGGGATCTGGGGGACTAGTAGCACGTGATTGTACAGATTTTTTGGCATTCGTGTCCAGCCTTCAAACACAGCACTTCACCACCAGGGCTAACTGCAGCTTATTCATTGCTTTACCATCCATGGGCATAACATTGCACTCATGAGTAGTGCAGCTGAGTGCACTCTGTATTCCTCTTAATATTACACGACAGGATTTTTTGGAAATCTTTCTCAGACTGTTTATCCATCTACACAGATATTTGTCTAGAGATATGTTTTACAGTCTATTTACTTACAAATGTGTCAGAAAATTGTTTACCAATAAAAAGTAGATAACAAATGTTTAGTATGTTTGTATCAGTTGCCAGTAATTTTTCCTTCTGTCCACAATTTTTAAAATATTACAACTATATAATAATGCAAAATTTAATCCTTTTCATCAAAGGTATGTCATTTATTTGGGTATATTCAGCTTATTCTGGCTACCCCTTAATCAAAAGCAACTAACAATAAACCCACCTATTTTCTCCATTCAGCCCAATAGAGTGCACCCTTTGGACCTCATTTCCAGAATCTTTTCTCACGGGAATTTGCTGCTCATGTTGTGGATAGCCTGTCTGAGCAACAACTGAACGATCAGGCAAAACCGCAGTGATTGTTGCAGGCATCTGATTATAATTACTAGCAAAAGTTCTAGTCCCCATTTCTCCAGCTATATAACTCCAAGTGTTTAAATAATAGCACTGCATACAAGCACTCTGATGGTTGTTTTGATGGGTTTAGGGCAGTGCAGAGAAATTTTGGAGCAAGTTTGTAAGACTGACTCAAAAACTTTGCCATTTCTGCAGCTTGTAAGCAATTTTGCAGGAGGCAAAACAGAGCATGTGAACAGTGATGGAAAATTATCTGAACTAATCAAACCAACTTATTGTGAATGAATAGTCTTTCTGTGGAGATAATGAGAAGGGAGTAGACTGAAATTATGTAGAACTTAAACAAGGGGCTTTGTATTTTGTGTTTGTGACAGTAAGTGGTCTCAGGATATTAATTTTTCATAGTATGTATGCTCATTTTTTGTGTTGTGGTCTTCACGCGGGGGAATAAAATAAATCTCTCCGATTGTTATGTGAATTTTGCCTAACTCTGTAAAGCAAACTGAGTACTGCACACGGGCTGTTCCATTTTTTATGTTTGTAAAGCCTATTGTAGATCAGTAGCATGAAGTTGGAAAGTCTTCTTTACTTGAGGAAGATGGGCAGCACTTACCAGGATTGTATGTGTACAAGTACTGAGTGCTATCCCATTCCCATCAGTCTACATGAAGACCAATGGAAGGAAAACCTGATAGTGTAGAGTGGCACCAAAGACTCCTTTAAGCAAGGCAGATAACAGCCCCCATGAGGGAAGATCTCATGTGTTCACCCTCCAGAGGAAATCCACTCAGAAGAAGATGGTTCAGCTATGTTGTATACTTCATTTCTGCCTCCCGAGGAAAGATGATGAAACTTTTCTGACAGATGCTGTGGGAAGCTACTAACAGTTTGGGACAGTTTCATTCGAGCAGTCCCGTTAAGTAGGCACCACCAGAAGTCAGTGGTCTTTTTTTTTAGAGTTCAACCATCCCATTGGGTTCCTGTGGACCCTTAGGAAAGACAGTGAGGGGAGAAGCCACTCTGCACAGCACCCGTCTCCCTAAAAGGGAGCTCAAGAGCTTTGACCATGAAATTAATTTAACCAGATGTAACTCATACTTTGCATTTTTGAGGCTGAAGTAGCAAGTCAGTGAAGTGTAACAAGGGACTTCCTGGCTTGTAGGGCAGCAACCCCAGCAGGAATTCCTGTTAGTGACTCTTCCATGCACTGCTGCGCGTCAGGAATATTCAGTGGCAGTGGTGCAAGAGTTTGTGCAAGACAGAATTTAATCTTTGGAGAAGGGTTCTTTAACTACCATTTTTGGAAGTGTTCATATCACAGCTTTATAACAAATAGTTCTTCAATGTTGTATCATTTAGGTCTCCTGAAGGATATATAGAAGCATTCATAAAGAGGAAGCTTCAAGTACTTTGAAAGAGTTTTGCAGATTTTTTTCTCAAGCATCTCTAACACACCTCAAACATTGCTTGTAAAAAAAACCCAAGAAGTAGGTGTGGCTGTGACAGACAAATCGTATAATCTCTGTAATACAAATTAAAGTTACCTGAAAATATGAGCATATTCCAGCCATGTCTTGAAGGTCCATTTTTCAGGTCTCAGTCAATTGAGTGGGTTCTTGTGTAGCCATGGACTGTAAATTGCTGAATTTAAGGTCAACCGTGGCATTAGGAACTGATACGGAATAATTTTACTGGCAACATACTTGTTCCATCAGATTTAGGAAAATAAGTGATTAATATAATGTAAAAGCATTTTAATTGGATGCTTGCATATTTTCTGTTTAATCTCAGAGATCTAACTGATTTTCTTTCGCTGCATCTTTGGGAAGGTTCACGAAATCCCACTGCTGTGTGCCTTCAGTTTTGAATTTCTGGATGGACTTTTCAATTGTGAGGTTGGAAGCGTGCTTTAGATAACACGTGATAAGGCATATATTGAGTCACAGCCTGGCTTTTCATGTTTACATTTTTGTCACTGTGTATTATTATCCCAATACTAATCTTTTACATTTCTTCTCTGAAGTTGCACAAGAATGAAGTAGCTAATTAGTTAACTGAAAAGCAGTATGATAAGTCTAATCCTTTGATAGATCTTGACATGTATTTCCAGCTCTTACCCTCAGTGTTTCTACTGTATTTTCAATATACATTTCACCTTTTTTTTTTTTTTCCCAAATTTTCTGCATAGTAAGATCTGAAATTGTTGGGGAAAGTTCAGTCTAGCAGAGACTTCTGAAGAAATAACTGCTTTGCATAAAACAAATACAATTTGAATTTCTGTGATAATTTGAAATCGAAGACATCCATACCTCAGTGTCTAGACAGGCCTTTATAAATAACCAAAATTAACTGGGAAATTACAATAAGCCATATTTCTCTTCAGAATAAAATAGTTTTATTGAATGCTGAAAGGAAATAGTTTTGATTTTTTTTTTCTACCCACAGTCATCATAGTTAATAATGCAAATGCTTTTTCTGTGATGCTTCGTTAAAATTCTTCTAGGTTTGCGCAATCCCCATGGGGTTGCTAAGCTGTATTCTTTTAGAAGTACTTCCATCTTCCCAAGGTATCTGTAGAAACTTTATAAATAAAATCATTAAGAGTCATCAAGACCAAAAAAGAATATGAAAATAGGCAGATTTCTGGTTTCCTTCATCACAGTTGTGTTATTTTTTATGGAACTAATGTTGCATTAACCCAGCCAGCATAACTAGAAATGCCTCCATTCATTCTTAATATAGTGCTTGCTACTGGAAGCTTCATCTCTGAAAAAAATCAGCCCTACTAAGACAAATTCATTTATATTCTTTTCTTATATCTGTTCCAAAGGCTGGTGTGGGTTTTTCACTTGTTTAGAGGTGGCAGGAGGACTAGGATGAAAGATAATGATACTCAGAAGTATTCAGAGGCTGTAACTCCATCATGTTCCTGACTCTGCAAATCTCTCCTTCTAGACGCACTCTTTCATTTATTTCTCCTGCCACAAAGTAATGAAATATCAAGCTCTGTTCAGAAAAAAAAAGAAGTACTTTTTTTTTTTCAGCAGTGTTCATTGGTGTCTTCTGTGGAAACAAAGAACAGCAGGAACTTTTGTTGTGTAGTTCAGAACTGCAAGGTCTGTGTAAAGCAGTAGGGTCAGTAGAGTGACAGATCTGGCGAGGTTTTAGCTGAGGTTGCTAAAGCTTTGCAGAACCAGAAGCTGAGCTTTTCTCATCAACACTGCATCCATCTAAACTGGGAAGACAAGGGAGACCTTGCACGTTCACCGCTGTGTCTGTGCCAAGCACACAGCTTTTCTATCCATGGGCAGGTAGCTGTAAACTTCATCTCAGCTTTAGTTAATAATGCTTTTAGTTACTAATGCTCACTGTACCTGAATAGCTCATAGTAATTCCCAGTGTTTAACACGAAGTGTACTGCCTCATGTCAGTGACTCCCCCCTCAGCTGTTTTAAAGAAACAAGAGTGCTTTGTGGCTTCTGTTAGATCTGCAGAGATCTGACGACAGCAAACCAAAGGAAAGGAAACAAGGAAAATATTTTTACACAAAACATTCCAAACCTGCCTGGATGCATTCTTGGGTGACTTGGTCTAGGTGATCCTGCTCTGGCAGGGGGGTTGGTCTAGATGATCTTTCTAGATCCCTTCCAACCCCTAACATTCTGTGATTCTTTGAAATGGAGAATAAATGCATACACAGACATAGAAAAAGTTCTGCAGCTATTTCTTAGGATCATCTAGTCCAACCCACACTGCTCAAGCTGAGTCAGCTACAGCAGGTAATATTTGGCTAGTCTTGGTTATAGTCCATGTAATTTGGGGGTTACCAATCTCTAGGTTTAGTAACTTATTTAGCCAGCCACATTGGCACAGTGTGTATTGCGCACTGTAAGTGCTTGATAATGATATTGCTCAACATTTGTTTGCTTTTGAATAAAAAGTGTCCTTTTCTTCTTGACAGTAAAATAACTAACTAAATAGGCATTAGCTTGCATAGGAGAGCTAGCATTGACTCATTTCAGAAGCTGGGTAAAAACCATAAGTTCTCCCAGATTCAGACAAGGTAAGAAAGTTAGATGAAACATTATTTTCATGGGAAAAAAAATAGAAAAAGGTCAAAAACTCAGAAGAGCCACATGAACATGAAGTGTGTTTGTTACTGTCTCTGTCAAAACTACAGAAGAATGACATTCCCCATGGCATCTGAGGTCATTTCAGGTACCTGGAGGATCCAAGACCTATAAATTGAGGATACAGATGTTCTGGCATTAGTTGCTGCTTTGGAAAGGAGGAGTAGCTTCAAATTTGTCTCTTGTTTCCTTTCATCCTTGCCTGCAACAGACAAGATGAAGGCAGAAGAGGCAGCCTAGCAGAGGTTCAGGGTCATGGTTGACCTGTCATCTGCACCATTTTGACCAGCAATTTGAATTTCCCTGTCCAGATGCACAGCATCTCCCATTAGGATGATGGAAGCATTTCTGCAAGTATATAAGTTCATGAGGAGAGCACATCACTTTGCAGCACTGATTTCTTTGACACAACTAATACTGTATGCAGACCATGTTTTAGGCAAGAAGGCACTAATTTAACAAAGCTTGGAGGTGCTCCAGAATCAGCATCTGGAATACTGAAGATCATCTCCTCAAGCTGAAGTCTGAAACCAGTCCCCAGTTATGAGACCCAGATGAGTAGTCATGACAAAATCTTTAGCAATCTTTCAGATGTTCCCATAGAACACAAAGACTCCTTCTGCTGTTTCTCCTTGTCTGGAAGGCTTCTCTTTTCATCTGTCTTACCTGCATTTACTATCAGTTGGAGAACAACCTTAATTTTCTCGAGGGCCTGTCAAACTATTGGCATGTCTTTCAAGTAAAAGCAACTTGCTTCATACAATTGCAAGTTTCATATTGCCATCACTCCCCCAGTATCTTCAGAATGAAAAGGAATAAAGGATCAAACAGAATGGTTTGCTCTGATTCTCATGCTGATCCTCTGCTGAGGCAGCTACATAACCCACACTGCCTACAATAAATGTCTAAAGAAATTCCAGTACCTTTTGAAATCAACATTTGAAATGATAAATAGGCTTTCTCCTTGAACTGTCTGCTGATTATGTTCTCCAGAACATCCCTTCCTGTAAGTGACGAAATTTTGGAATCTGCAGAAGATGTGTGGGGTCTCTTAGCCCCCATTATTGCCACTCAAACCAAATATAACAGAAAAACTAGAACTTTCATAACATATCTGCAGAAGTATACCTGCCAGTTTACACTCCATTCGTGACTGGCTCCAGACTGTATCACAAGTTACCTTCAACAGAGTATTTTTTACAGGTAGATGATATAGAACAATTTCCTTCCAGATTCAAAGGAAAGCATTTTTAGTCTTCCTGATTCCAAGGAGAAAATAAAAAATACAGACTTGTGTGGGATCACAGAGATTTCTCCAAGTAATTGGATGCTGTAATACTTTCCCCAGATCATTTAGCTTTCCTTGATCATTCAGCTTGATCTGGTAGTGTCAACTTGTAAAAATCCTCTGTGAATCAGTGGAGACAGGAAAGACAGGAACATTAACTGAACTATGTAAAAGATACTGCTGACAGTTTTCAGTTTTTCTATTTACTACCTGAAGATGGCAAGACTTCTCATAGATTACACAGACTATTTGTTTTCTTTGGAGACAAACCCAACACAAAGCCAGGCTCAGTTTAAAGACCATCAAAGTGACTGCTTTAGAATATTTGTGTTGTTAACAAGCCACATCCACTGGAAGGCATAAGGGTTCATTTAGCTTCAGTGTAAGCTGACTCAGTGGTAGGCTTCAGTAGAGTCCTAGTCACTGAAGTTTCTAGAGCATCTGCATTGATACTAACATCAAAATTAGCAAATCTTGTAGAGAAAACAACTGTGCAAACTCCACTCAGATGATCTCACAGCACCCTGCTGTTCTTGAGACCCATCTGTCCAGCAGTGTTAAGAGAAAAAAAGATGTCTCTTATTCTGTAACAATAACTCTTCATATTGCTGCACACATCTGCTTCAAAGCCCCCCATCCCTCCTGGCAGTTCAGAGCCAATCATCTGGCCTTGCTGGGAACTCGGAGACCGTCCCAAACTGTAAATTCCCATGACTGGAGTGTGAGGGTGTCTAAGGTCTGCACTGAGTCCTTTGTACTTGCTGTTAGAGCCTGTATGTCCTGTGTGGGCAGAGTATCTCAGCACACAACCTACTAAAAAAGTGACAGCCTCTGTAAGAGAATTAAATTCTTTCTACAGTTAAAACAGCCAGTAGTAACTTCCATTTGCATCATCAAGTCAGTTTTGGTAGCTGTTCCCATCACAAAATAGTTATGCTTTTGTTTAAGCAGAAGAGGAGCACAGAATAGAAAAATTGGCATATGATAGACTGAAGTCCTGTAGGGGTTTTAATTTTCACATACTCTTAAACTCGTGGAGCCTAATGAGCTTAACATTTTGGCCAGTTGCACAATTTGGAAATTTCAACAGTGGATCGTTTTTGGACGGAAGAAAAATGTTCTCACAAATATGAAAAGTGAACAGATGTTACTATTGGTGCTTCCAACGCCTAGTGACAGAAAACATCTGTGTTGAACTTCCTGAATTTTAAGATCTTGAGAAAACTCCCACACACCACTGAAAGCCATTTGAAAGCAATTGAGCTGACGGATCGGCTTTCGGGTCTATGACTGAATGTTCTAACGGGAGCAGGTGCTGGTTGTTGTCTTGCCTTGAGGAGCCCAGCTAGCCAAGCAGCAACCTTACAGCTCACTGACCCACTGCCTTATGCAAGTTTGGAGCATCTTGTGTGAATTAGGAGTTTTTAAAAGTCATTAGAAGTAATTGTTCTTAATAGCATGATGGTAATAAAATCAATGGAGTGAATGCAAAGAATGAAAAATAAAGAATTGGGGGTGTAGATACTAGCACATTGGGAGGACTGCACTGCATTGTATGGTGTCTTGGGAAGCATCTGGCTTTTTTAATCCTGTCAAGATCCATGGTGAATGAACAGAATTGTCTTCTGTTTTGAAAACATACTCATTGTGTTAAAATGTGTGAGGCATTTGCCATCACTCAGAATGCTCAGTCAAACATTTGATAGGTACCATAAGCAAAATCTGCCCTTTTTACATGATGCAGCAACTGTCACAGACTAGCTGGGAGTTCCCTGCTTCCTCCTGCTCCACACCCATTGTCTTGATAGATGTCTGGTTGTAAGAGCAGATTTGGCAAGATGATTTTCCTCTCTGGTGAATTTTTGGTTGGCAATCGGATTAACGTCTTCAATTAATTAAATAAGAATGAATGTTTTGCAAGAATAAATGAATGTTTTGCAAGGATTTTAGTGTTCTGTAAAATATCATTAGCTTATGAGCTCAACTTCAAGTTGTCAAGGTAACATCTCTACGTTATTTTGGTTAACTCTTTCTTGAAGACCGTATTTAGTTGGAAATCAGAGGGACTACATTTGCATGTCAACACAAGTGATAATATGTGGGAGTTTTCTGGGTTTAAAGTTGTCTTAGATTGATACTTCCAGTTTAACCAACACAGAATAGCTCCATTAATGACACTGCTCTCAACACTCACCCAAAGCATCTGTCTCGGTTGTGCAGTGTCAGGACAGCCTCAGCTCTGTTAGCTCTGCAGGTTTCTGAGATCTTACAGATTTTTTTCACAGAATGTTAGGGGTTGGAAGGGACCTAGAAGATCATCTAGTCCAATCCCCCTGCCAGAGCAGGATCACCTAGA
>JANHGL010002495.1:0-15612 GCA_024611195.1 Ceyx melanurus | reverse complement strand
AGATGCTCAGAGGCTGGAACAGCTCTGCTGTGGGGACAGGCTGAAGGAGCTGGGGTTGTTCAGCCTGGAGAAGGCTCCAGGAACAGCCCAAGAAGGGCTCATCCCTGTGCAGGGAACAAGCCATCAAGAAGGTGGCTTCTGGAGCCCTTTGTGGCAACCACTGGTGGTTCTGTTCTTTTAGGGCAGCAATTGGCATGTGGGACGGTCACAACCCTGACTTATTTCCCTTTTCAACACAACAAACCCAGTATTCGTGTCTGAGAAGTGATAAATAGCTCTCTCCTCACTCGCAGGAGCTTTGCCAGCTGGGTTTTGGCTGGATGGGAGTCTGTTTGTGGAAGCTTTCGAGGAGTTTTGAAAATAATCTGTTTTGCATCGTTAAACGAACGGAGTGATCTGGTCTCCCAGAGTAAACAGTAATCATGTGGAAGTGAAGCCTGAACTTCCTCTTGGCAAAAGCCTTTCCAGCACTTCTCTCTCCTGTGTTTCCACATTTCTGTTGGTTTTCCTTCCTGGGTATTCTTCAGCACACCTTCTCCACCCAGGCAGCTCCTCTGCAGCGCTGGGGCTGGGGGGCTGCTGCCCCTCAGCTGTTCCATGTGCAGCACTGACCTCAAGGACAAGCACCTCCGTGGACTGCCGGGGCACCCTGCCACGGCCATGCCAGGAGGCCCCTGTGGGAACGGTGTTGGCACCGCTGGCCCCAGTGGTGCTGGTGCCCAGTTTCGAGTGCCCTGGTTTATAGAGTGATCCATGGGGCAAGAATCTCTGGGACACGCTGCAGGAGTGTGACATAAAGCCGTGTAAAGGTTTCCAGACAGACAACCAGTAAGGTCTCCTGTAGGATGATGGATCTCTTCTTAAGACATCGGAGGAAAGGCTCCTACAAAGAGTAATAAATTCATAAATTCCTCTAGTCACCAGGGTTATTTCCCACAGAAGAATTTATTGCATAGCATACATTTCTCTGCTCACGATAATGAGATCTGGGCTCCAGCACGTGACAGCTATGACTGGCATTATTAAAAAACCAGGAAAGACATACAGTCTTTGAGGGAATGTGTGGGACAAATCTCCAGCTCACAGGCACCGTGTGTTCACGCTCGAACAGGGCAGGCTGGGCTGGGCTTCAACCAGGGAACCAGAAATACTCTGAATGCTTTCCTGGGGAAATGAGTGCAGTGGAAGCTCTGGTCCTGGACACTCTCCAGCCTGCTGCAGTCCCTGCCACCACCCCAGCTTTCGGAGGTTTCCTGGGCTCAGCCATGCTGCCAGACACCGTGTGGTCCCTGGTGCCATGAAGAGGTCTCCTGGGCTGCCCTCGGGTGTGGTGAGCATCCCTCCTTCAGAGCCGTGCAGACACTCGCCTAGGACCAGACAGAGGTGACAGCTGCCTCCTTGCTCCAGCAAGTCTAGAGCCCTGCAGCCCGGCAGTCCCCCTCAGCCCCTGCTGGAGGATAGGGCAGGCTGGCAGGTCAGAGCAGGGTGACATGGGGCTTGTTTAGGCCAGCAGAATGGCAGACCTGGTAAGGAGGGCTGTAAATTTCTGATGTGCTGAGACCTCAGCCCAGCACACCTCTGGTGCTGCAGGAGAAATCCCTCATGCTCTGCACTCCAGAGCTTCCCAAGCACCTCCCTGACATCACATGGAAGGACACTTTGAGCTGCTCTTTGCCTAATGGGGTAGTTTGGATGTTACAGCCTAAAATTAAAGAGCTCATTAATTACTATGCTGAAAGCCAGGCTCTCTTTAAGACTGTTCTTTATCATGATTAATGAGGCAGCACCACATCCTTCCCCCTTTATGCAACCTTCTGTCCTGCCAGAGTGGGAACCACAGTCCTACGTCCTGCCGAGTACCGGGCTGAGCAGTGCCCCAGCCTCCACACCACTCATGCTGACAGAGCTGGAGCTGCTCCTTGCCCATGCCAAGACCCTCCCATCTCCCCACCCAGCTGCCAGGCTGCCCAGGGCAGGGGTGGAGTCCCCGTTCCTGGAGGGGTTTCAAAGCCCCCCGTGGAGCTGTGGTGCTGAGGGACATCTCCTAGTGGTGCCCTGGCAGTGCTGGGGGATGGTTGGACCGGATGATCTTAAAGATCTCTTCCAACCAAAACAATTCTATCATTTGCTTCCTGATGGAAAATCCCCCTGCAGCCTGCCCTGGGCAGAGGGCTCAGCACCCCCACAGTGCTGCTGGGGCTCCCCAGAGAGGAGAGGGTCTCATCCTGCTGGTGCTGACAGCTCCATGTCCTCTGGGACTCACGTGAAGCTCCTTTCCCTGCGGGAATTGGTGCTTCCCACCAAGGCACACACAGCAGTGTGGGCAGTTGCAGGAGACTTGTGCCCTCCTCACTTCTCCCGGTGACCTTCCTGTGCTGGTGAGGCTGGGAAGGTGGGTGTAGCTGCAGCCTGCCCAGCATCCTGCCCAGCAGCAGGAACCCCTCCTGGTGGCACACTGCCCACCCCTGAGGGCTCCTGGAGCTGGCAGAGGATGCGTGTGCCACTCACTTACTACCTGGGAGTTTCCAGTTAGATTTGTCTGCAGAGAGAAACCAAAGGCATTACGGCGCAGCAGGGCTTGTTATGCAGCTGAAACCTTGGGTAGTGCTTTTTCAATGAAACAGATGAAAACAGCATCAGTGGCAGCAACATGCACAGCGCAGTGCAGCTGCAGGAGCCTGGGCCGGCTTATGCAGATGTGTCTGCCAGGGAAAGAAACCAGGCTACCTTTGTGTCTTGTGATAAAACTTTACACTTGCCTGGTGCATTTTAATTACCTCTCTCTGCCCCTCCTGCCTGTGGGAGGCATCCAAACCCTCTGCATGGTGCTGGCAAGATCCTGCCTTTTCGCAGCCAGCAGCAGCTGCATCTAATGCTTCCAGAAGTGCAAGTGGAGAGCATCTGCCTCACCCCTCTGTGGGGAAGGGCCTGCCTGGGCAGCACCCCGTCCCCCAGCAGCAGCGTGCCAGGAGGGCATCCCCGTCCGGGGAGTGTGCCTGGCACAGCGTCGGGCCAGCAGGGTGCTGGGAACGTGCAGGGAAAACAGGCTATGGGAGAAGAGGAGAGATCGGCCCCTGTTCTGCCCAGGGGCAGGCTGCAACGCTCCATCTGCGGGCTGGGGAAGGGCAGCAAGAGGCTGGCAGAGCACACGGTCACCCTAAGGTGTAATGCACTGCGCGGTGAGGAGAGACCCCACGGGACACTCCAGACTCTGCAGCGTCATGTCCTCTCTCTGTTTTCTCCTGAGTTTATGTACCCTGGCTACGTGGGCCGTGGTAAGGTCAGGAAGGAGGCCTGGCAGATACACTGCCAAGTGCAGAGGATTTATACAATGCAGGCGTGATGGAGCCTCTCCAGGAGCAATACCCCCAGGGGAGCACTGCGCTCACGCCCCTGGGTGTTAATCCTCTGATGGCGAGCCCGTCAATAATTGATACCTCGTGTATGGCTTTTACACAAAGCTAGAGGTCTTCTGGAAGCCTGGAGATGAGCAGAATGATTGAATTATTGATATTACATGACTTATATGATTTTGAAAAATTCACAGCGTATGTTGCCTGGGGAGGAGTCCAATTAAGGTTGCAATTCAGCCAGCCCACCTCCCTCCTTGTTCTCCACCTCCTAAATCTGGGAGGCAGGCAGGTACAGAGGGAACAGACACATCATTTGCATTGCAGAAAGAGCGAACTTAATGACAGCATTTCATTTGCATTTTTACTGAGCTGAATGCAGGTAGGGAGAGCAATGAGGTAAACATCCCCTCAGAAGCCTAAGGACACCTTCTGCACTCTGACACGTGTGCCAGGGAACCAGGGCACAGTGCCCTAGGGGTGGGGGTTCTGGACAGGGAGCTGCCATCCTGCAGTGCTGTGAGGATGGGATCCCCATCAACAGGGCTTTTAGTGGACACGAGTGGACCCCGAGAGCTCCGTCTGCACCTGCTCTGCAAGGAGGTCACCTGTGCACTGAGGGGAGCCCAGGGGCCAGCTGGCAGCGAGCACAGTGCCCGGTGCTGGCAGCGAGCACAGTGCCCGGTGCTGGCAGCTCACGTCGCTGGTCCTTCTGTTCCTGCTTCTGATCCCGGTATCAGCAGCTTGCCCCTTTCATTCCGCCCAGCAAACGAGATAAGCGTGGCTCTACTCCTACCTCACCACACCACGGGTGCCCTGTGAGCCCTGCACAGAGTGGCACTGCTGGTGGATGGGCACCCACACAGCACCCAGCAGCCCGGGACACACAGACTCTGACAAACCCAACCTGCTTTGCAGGACCCTGATGGATTCCCTTGCTCGAGGTAAACCTTGCCCTGTGAAACCCTGTGGGTGGGCAGTAGGGCCTGACCCAGGGGATTCCCCCTTGACCCCCTGACCTGGGGATTCCCCCGATGCCAGCAGCATGGGAACAGTTCTGCAGTCAGAGAGCTAGGAGCTGCTGCAGGGTCTCTGTGCGGGTCCAGGGGTGGTGTCTGGCAGCCCAGGATGGTGCAGCTGGGGCAGGGAAGGGGGTGCTCTGAGGTGAGCTGCTGTGCACCCCAGGGCAGAGCCCAGGAGGAATCAGCCCCCGCAGCCCCTGCAGCCCTGGGCAGAGCGGAGCACCTTGTAAGCTGGGGAGCCCGGAGCACTGTTACTATAGCTACTGCAGGGCTGAGGGCAACAGGCAGAGAGATATTTAAAAATTGATTGTTCTAGCACCAACAGCTCCTCTGTGTTTGGCAACATCGGGCGCATGATGCCAGCTTGCCGAGCCGGGGCCCCCAGCCCCTGACAATCCCGTGTCCAAAAGGCACTGGTGCACCCAGAGCACCCGGCTCCTTGGGAACTGGCACCAGAGCTGCCACAGCAGAGGGTGCTGGAGGGGGCTGTTGGGGATGGCCTGGGGGGAGCTCTGTGCTGCAGCTCCGAGCATGGTGCAGAGATGGCAACTGCAGACAGCTGGTGCGTGAGGAAAGGGCTTTTTGATCCTCTCTTAATGGGTCACCAGCACTGAGTCTGAACGGGTTCTCCAGCGGCTCTCACGGCTTTGTGAGGCAGCTGCCTCCTGCAGATGTGGCCTTGGGCTCTCCTCAGCCCCTGCGGCTAGGGGAGGAGAGCTGAAGGCAGAGTTGGGCTGGGACAGGGAGGCTGGAGCTCCCTAGAGCTGCCTCCCCAGCCAGGACACATTCCGTGACCCGGACCTGGAGGAGTGTGCATCTTACAGTAAACTCCAGCCAGTTCCTCTCCCCACTGGGCAGGTGATGTGCTGCCAGCAGCACCCCATGTCCACCTGGTGAATGGAGCCATCAGTGTCCCGTGGCCACCCAGTCACAGATCCAGCAGCACCTGTGTCCACCTGGTCACAGACCCAGCAGCACCCGTGTCCACCTGGTCAATGGAGCCACCAGTGCCCCGTGGCCCCCCGGTCAGAGCTGTGCCCAGGATGCTGAAGAGGCACCTGGGGGGCTCTGTCAGCCGGGGCTCGCAGGCAGCAGCAGCAGCTGGGGCTCAGGAGGCACAAGCATGCCACCAGCCCCGTGACAGTGGCACCTCGTGCCAGCCCCAGCCGGGACCTCCACTCAGATGTCCCCGTGGAGGGGACGCCGCAGCAGCCACGAGTAATTTAGCAGCACAGGGGATGCTTGAGAGCACTTCAGAACTGTTTCTAGGGCAGAAGCCTGGCTGAAAGAACAACAAATACCGGAGTTGTTTTGTGTAGAGAAAATGGCTGCCACGGTGTCAGGACATTGTGTAAAAAGTGTTTTCATTCCTTGTAAATTAGCCCAAGGGCTTGTCCTCCTCCTGTACTGCCTGCAGAGCTGGGGGCTGCTTCCATTCAGGCGCTGAGGCTGTTGCTAGGTGCCAGAGAAAAGCAGGAGCAGTTTGTGTGTTTTCTTTCCCAGACACCATAACTGAAAGCTGACCACGTAGGCTGACCTCGGGGTGGATGTCACCTGGAAACAAACAGCTGCCACGGGCACATTCAGGGGGTGTTTTCTCCATTTCACGTGGCACAAAAGCAGAAAACATGTTTCTGTCTCTGCCTTGGGGGTTCTCTCTGGGGCCATCCACCATCCCACACAAAGGACAGCATCCCCGTGGAAAGCAAAACACCATCAGCCAGCAAAGATCTTTGGGACAGCTGGCTAAGGAAGGCCGAGAGCAGGCTCGGGAGGTATCGTGCCAAGGGGGAGCTTGACCAGAAGCACAGAGGGGGATGTGCTTTGCCCCCCAGCACCCCCTGCCCCTGGTAGCACCTGTGGACAGGGCACAGCTCCCCCTTGCACTCAGGGCTTCACCTGGCTTGTATCCACCCTGCAGGCTTCCCTGGGCACAGGTGATGCTGCTCCTGTCATCATCACTGGCCTCACTGCTGGGCTCTCCCCACCCCTCTGCAGATGGGTGGCCGATTGTTTCTGAGGGTTTGTGGTCTGGTTTTTTTCCTTTCTTCCTTCTGTAAGAAGAGATAAAAGGAGGGCAGGAGAGGTCAGGCTTAGGTAGTGCTGGGAGTCAGTTGGTGCACTTGGAGGGGAGGTGGACGCAAGAAAATTGTCCTGCTAGAGGCTGGAGAAGAAGTGGGAAGATCCAGGAGCAGCCCCTGCTCTCCTCAGAGTCGTAAGTCCCTTGGGGTCCCCGAGAAGAGGGGCTGTGCTGGCATCCCTGCCCGAGGGGTTCATTAGGGTGCTGGGGAACGCAGTCCTGGTGTGACAATTTGATTAGAAGGGAACTTTGGTGCTCCAGGAGCTCTAGCTAGGGGCAACATCTCTCTGAAGCAGCAGTGTTTTATTCCAGAAGCTGCAGTAGCCTGTTGTGGGGGGACTGGGGAGAGCTTGGGTATGATTTCATGCACCAGTTGGAATATCTTTATCTGAGTTGTCTGCCTGTGCTTATAAATCCCTGGCTGTGAGCAGGGGTGATAAGATCTCGAGGCATTCCTGTCTGTGCAGTAAGGAATTAGGAAAGATACATTAACAAAGTTCTTTAATTGCTATGCATCAGTGCCAGGAGCTTGGGTAATAAACAAGACCATTCAGAATTGCTCATTTATGAGAACCAATGTGAGCTATTTGTTGTTGCTGAGACCTGCTGGGAAAGTTAACTGGAAAGTTAACCCTGGAAAACCCATAATCAGGAAGCTGTTGGGCTGCACCTCTCTGGGAGAGGCCGGAGGGCAAGGCTGGTGGAAGGTTGGTCTCTGAGCTCGTTGGGAAGTGATGTCGGACACACAGCAGTCCTTGGCACCCAGAGCTGAGGTGTCGAGCAGGTGACAGAGCAGGGGCATCACTCCATGTGCATCTGCAGAGAGAGGGAGCTTTGCTTGCAGTGATGTCTGCTGGAGGTCCCGTGCTGCCAGAACTAAAGTGACCTTGATGTTTCCAACACCCCATGGATGAGAGCTCCTCGGCTCGGGAGATGGTCCCAGAGCTCTGCATTACCCCTCCTTTGCACACAGGGACAGGTCACTGAACTCAGCCTTCCCCGGCTCTGTCTCAGGGGATGTGACTCAAATGTGCTGCTTATGTGCAGGGGTTGGCACTGCCCTCATTGCTCTAGCTCCCTGCAGACTAGTGAGGGGAGCACAGGGAACGGCTGCAGGCTGCCCCGGGGGAGCTTTTGGCTGGATATTGGGAAACATTTATTTTCTGAAAGGCTTTTCAAACACTGCAGTGGGGGAATTGCCATCCCTGGAGGCACCTCTCTGTGTGGACCTGGTGCTCCGTGGTTTAGCAGTGAGCTGGCAGTGTTGGGTTGGACTGGATGATCTCAAAGACATTCTGTGAATGCAGTAAAATCCAGACCCATCCATGGGTGCACAATTGGTGTTTTAAAAGGGCTAATTTCACAAAGTTGAAAATAACTAGGAAGCATAGCGAGTGGGAACAAGGAATTTAGGAGAAACATGTAAACAACTGGAATAAAATTAAAATGTGATTGTGGAGAGAATGTAAATGAGAAGCCAAGTCACAGAATGTTGGTGGAGGGGAGGCTTTGCTGGGAACTGGAGACCCAGTGAAGGAGGCAGGGGATTCCAACTCCTTCCATGGGTGCAGTGGAGCAGGGGTGGGAGTCAGAGCTACCTGCTGCCTGTGTGTCTGGCTCTGCTGGCTGTGCTAAGCTGGGAGCTGGCACCTCTCGAAGGGTTAGGGAGAGCTGCAGGCTGACTGCAGGGTATGAAGTCATGCCACAGGGTGAGAGCCTGCAGGAGAGAGCTCTGATTTTCCATCAGAGGCAGGCTGTGGGAGCAGCTTCCCTCTGCCCACAAGCCCCTGCACAGGGAGGGGAGCTCCGAGAGCAGCAGCTCTGTTGTCTGGCAGACAAAGGTCTAACTAGATGCAGCTGAAGACAGACAAGTTCAGATTAGAAGGGAGCTGCACAATGGAAGCTGTGGGTGCAATTAAGCACTGCAGCAATGCACTTAGGAACTCGTCCTCACTAGAAATGCTTCAGTGAAGATCAAGTGTTTTATTTCTAAAAAGTCTTGTGGTTGTTCAAACTGGGACGAATCCGGGCAGGTCTGATGGCCTGTGCTTGGCACAAGGTCAGGCTGGGTGATCAGCAGGTCACTGCTGGCCTTATTACCCAGGCAAGTACATGCAGATGGGATGCAGGTGGTTCTCCCAATCAGCTTGGCCAGGATAGCAGCTGAAGCAGGACTGTGTTGGTGTGAAGTGGCCTGGGCACCACAGCAGAGAGCTGCTCCAGTGTGCCTGGCAGGGATGGAGGGGGCTCTGGGCGAGCAGAGAGGGCAGAGCCCCCACTGTGAGGGTCTCTAAGCAGTGCTGAGAGAGGGGGATCAGGTGGGCTGTGCCCAGGCAGCCTGTCTGAAGGGTGCTGAGTGCTCTTGGGGTGATGCACGGGGCAGCTTGTCTGGCTGTGGGGTGCCTGCTGGAAGGCAGCTCTTCCCTGGGAGAAATGTCCTTAAAATACTCCTTTCTGGGAAGGCTCCAGCTTTGCTTCAGTTGGCACCCCTTGGTGGTTTGATTTTTCTTCTGGCAACCTCTTTTGTAAGGGGAGAACCTGAAGTGCCAACACTGTCCTGTTCCCTGGATCCTAGACCTGGGCAGGGGACACCACTGTTGACCTGTGGCAGCCCAGGACTTCTCCCCTGTGTTTCCAGGGCTGACTACTGGAGCATTTCACTTTGCATCCAAGTACAGTTATCTGTGTTTGTCATGCCCCTGGCAGTCTCCCCCAGTTTTTAGTAGCAGTCAGTTTAAGTTATGGCTGCCTAGAATGGCTTATATAGGATGTTATTTGCATGGAAGAAATATTTGAACACATCAACATGCCTTGAATGCCTAAGATTTAAACCACATGTGCAGTCAGGCTGGATGTGTGGGAGTGAGGAGGGAAACAGTGCTGCTGCCACAGCTCCTCCCGCTGTGCTGGGCACAGTTGAGGCTCGGGAACCTGGGGACAGAGGGGTCCCATGTGTCCTCTCACCCACTCCCTGGGGTGGCAGCAGCTCCGAGCTCTTGCCTGGCAGGTCCCAGTGGAGGAGACACAGAGTCCAGGTTCACAGGGGGGTGTGCTGGGGTCGGGGCTCTCCTGCCAGCAGCTGGGCTTCTCTGGTGGCTTGGCACTGTCCTGTGTTGTCTTGCTCTCCAAAAACCCTGCAGGGGAAGTAGCCCTGTCCTGGCAGCCCCTCAGTGACAGTGCAGGGAGGTGGCTTCAGTGGTGGGCTTACCTTTGGAGAGCAGCACCTTCCTCTCCTGGGATCTCCCCTCTCTAGAGCCCAGCTCCAGAGCAGCCTGCAGGGAGCTGGCTTGGGCACTTGGTGGGTGCTTCCAGGGGCCTGGTCCAGCAGCACCTTGTCCGTGCCCGTTGCTGACACTCTCTGTTGATGGTCCCCGTGCGTCTCTGCCAGCATCTGCACATTCTGCCTTTTCAATCCCACTGGACCACACTTGGTTTGTAGAAACCTTTCAAACAGGCTCAGTACCAGCCCGAGGCACTGTGCTCAGGACCTGTGCACCCTGTGTATGCTGCTTGTGCTGAGGCAGGGGGCTCCCTGGGCTGCTGTGTGAATCTTCTCCTCGAGAGCCTTGTGTAGCTCTGTGCATCTGCTGCAGCTAAACACAGCTGGCTCAGCCACTGCTGTCCTGTCCCAGCTCCTGCACAGTGTCTGCTTGCTTTCTTGCCCCTCAGTGAAAACCCTCCTCTCCTTTTGTCTTCTGTGCCCCTCTTCACCCTGCAGAGGATGGGCTTTGATTGTGGAAACGCTTGGTGCCCCTCTGTGGCTGCCCAGGATTCCAACTCCTTGCAACTAGATGTAAAACTTTTGAACCTTAAAAGTAGGCTTTCTCTATAAATCAACCCCTAGCAAAAAGGGACAGAGTGGAGTCTTCTGATGGCTCCTCTTGCTGTAACGTGGAGTTGGTTTGCTGACCTGCAGCATTGCCATGCCTGGATGCTGCAGCACAGCTTTTTGCACTGGTAGCACAGGAGCAGAGTCCTCGCCTGGGAGAGCTGACTGGGCACATTCCTCCTCCGTTTGAGTAGCTGACCTTTAGCATGGGCCTGTCTAGAGACCTCCAATAGATCGGCGAGGATCATTTCACATTGACAAATCCAAAAGATGGTACCTGTGTAAATGGCTTTTTTTTTTTTTCCACACTAAGTAATGCCTTTTGTTGGATTTTTCCTGCTGTATAATCCCCCCACCACTCCTTCCTCTTTTTGTCTGACCCATATTATTCAAGCTGCAATTCAATTCTACCACTGTGCAAATCAGGTGACCAGATCAGCTCCTCTGCTGATTCATAGCTGGCAGCACAATACCCTCTGACATATGTAAAATGCTCCTCTCTGTATGAGCCAGGATCTCACTAACCCGAGCAGTGCCTGTGGACCAGAATACAAACAGAAGTGCTGAGTCTGACACATGCAGCTACTCCTCCTACATTGGGCTGGCTTCTGCAGTGGCCTTTAAGCTGTTTAAGTATCAATATTATTCCTACCCACGTGTACAACTTCTTATTGCTGGTAAGTTGCCATGCATCACAGCTCTTTGCCTTTTGCTGGAGCTACTGAGGCTGGAGAAGCAGATCCAGGCAGTGAGGTTTAAATCCAGAAAGCCTGCTTGTGTGGAGGGAGGAGCAAGTGCTCAGCATCGGGCTCCTGTGACAGTGCCCCCTCCTAGGCTGTGGGCAGCCCTGCCCAGTCTCCCCTAAACCTGGTCTGGGGAGGCTGGTCCTCCCTGCAGAGGGGTGTTCGTGCCTGCACTAAGCACCCACCCCCAAGGGATGAAGATGTTCTGAACATCACTGAGCCATTTAAACTCTTTGGGGGGGTTTTGGGTGGAGCTGGAGGGACACCTGAGATGAGGACACTGCAGCAGCCTGTGTGGACAGTTATCCAGAGCAGCTGGTGGTGCCAGCACCTTGGTGTATGCAGACAGCCAGGAGATGACATTGTGGCAGCACCTTGGTGCATTCAGAGACAGCCAGGAGATGACATTGTGGCAGCACCTTGGTGCAGGCAGACAGCCAGGAGATGACATTGTGGCAGCACCTTGGTGTATGCAGACAGCCAGGAGATGACATCTGACCCTGACAGTGCAGCTAGTCAGCAATTTCTGCCATGCACTGAGCAAAAAGAATTGGTGCAGAGTCCCACCAAGAGAAGGGAGGACGGAGAAGGACCCTCCAGACATGGGGAGGAGTGGTGAGGAGCCTGTGCTGGGTGAGGGGCTGCTGACAAGCACACAGCTTTGTCTCCTTGTGGGTAGGTGGGCATCAGAGAGGAGTAGCCTGGTGGGCTGGAGGAAGAAGGGTGTCCCAGTTCTGGGGAAAGGCTGCAGAGAGCTCTGCCCATCACCAGACACCTTGACAGGGAACTGGGGAGAGCCCAAGCTCTGTGGGAAGGAGGCAGTCCTGGGAGTGACAGCAGCAGTGCCCAGCCAGGGTGGGAAGGGCTTGGGTCTCATCCTTCAGGAAGGCTTCTCTTCAAGGGCTGGTCTTGCCCAGCACCCTGCTGCTGTGGAGCGGTGGGTTTCTTCTGCAGTCTATATGAAGTGATGTCTGGGAGGGTTCTCAGTTTGTTGTCATTAGGACTTACTTGTGACTGTAACTGGGAGGTGAAAGCTAACAGCTTGTCTCGGCTATTATTATACATGCCAGAAGCAGTAATGATTAAAGGGACTGCACTGTGAGGTAAAGAGATGCCATCCTGGAACCAGATGACTGGGTGATACAATTAAGATAAAGAAATCGCATATTGTTGGCAATAGGGAAGTAGAATTGATGAAATGTGTGATTGGGAAGTGTGGGAACAAGCTGAAATTAAAGAAAAATCACAATAAGGAGCAGAAAATGAGCAGGACTTGGAACAAGAGATGCAGTTGTTGAGAAGATAAGAAGAGCAGAAATAAATTGAGAGCAAACATCCTTGGAGTACAAGTGAAGACATACAAAAAAATTTCCAAACTCTATTAAAAATAAGTTGCTTTGCTAAAATGGGCATTACAGTATAAAAGAAATGTCAGTGCTAGTGTGAGACCTGCTGCAGGAACCCAAACCTGTGTCATTACTGCCTTGGGATTTGTTAATGGGGTGTTTAGTGACTTACTCTCAGTGACCACAAATAGACCAAAGGCAGAGGTGCTGTGTGGAGTGACCAGGAGCCTGGGGAGGGCTCTGGGGTGGCTGGTGGCTGTGTGGACACACGGTGCTGGCAGCACACCCCCTGCACACGGATGGGACCAGCAGAGGTCTGGGGAGGAGCCTGAGGTGAGGTGCATGGGCTGTCTGAGCAGCACTGGAGAGGCTGCTGGTGGAGCAGTGCCCAGGGTGTGCATCTGTGAGCCTGTGCTCCTGCAGCCCCTGTCTGCACACAGCTGCCCCCAGACTGCCTGCTCTCGGCCCAAACACGCCATGGGGAGAGGTGCAGCCACATCCCGTGCTGCCAGGGACGGAGTCCAGGGGCAGACTGGAGACCTCAAAGGGCAGCTGGGGTGGCAGGGGACCAGAGTGAAGTGCTCCTCTGGGCAGCTCCTTCGGACGCTCTCGGACTGCACTGGCCCTGGGTTGCTGGCAGCTCAGGAGCTGCATCTTCCAGGAATGGCAGCACCAGTGCAGGCAGTGGGAGGCTGCAGGCAGGGCTGGAGACTCAGGAGCTGACACCTGGAGTCAGGGCTGTGCTCAGAGGTGATGCAGAACATCCTCAACACAGCCTCCTCCTGGCAGGACACGTGTGCAGACACGGCCTCGGAGCTCTGTGCAGAGGCAGAAGGAGTACAAGGCCTTGTGACTGCTATTTCTATATCCTGGAGAGGCTCTGGGACGTGCTGGTGACAGGGCTGCATAAGCAGGTTGGTAGCACTGAAATGTGTGAAAGGAACTGTGTCCTTGTGCAGGGTACAAGATGTCTGTGCTGAGCTGCAGCTGAGACCTGTGGCAGCCGGTGGGAATTGGCTGTCTCAGGAGGGAGCTGCTGCTGGCAACAGCCTCCAGAGGCAGCTGAGCACAGAAAGCTCTTGCTTTCCAAGAGACCACACGGCCCCGAGCCGCACCAGCCCAGGGGAGTGGGGCCAGTGGGCACCCGTGGCCGAGGGTAGCCCAGCACCTCTGTGGGCATGCAGCACCTGACGTGTGTGAGCACTGGTAGCATCCTGGCCCCAGCGTGGTGTCACTTCTCGGGGCCAAGATCTTGCTGTTTAGGGCATCGTGCCCTCAGTGACGTGCTCCCTCCTTGCGCCTGTTCAGCAGGTAAGTGACACGTTGGCTTGGAAGCTTCGTGTGCAGGGAGAGAGTTTTATCAAAGTACTGAAACTGAAACTTCTGTGCTTGGTAAGCTGAGATGGATGGCAAGTGAATTCAAGTTTATTTTCAGTTCCCAGAAACCTGAATGGTGAGCTACAGCTCTTGTCTCACAGAAAAGGAGCATCAGCGGGGTGCCAGGCAGCACAGGGAGTGCTCCTGGAGCAGCCCTGTGGCACAGCTCTGTGGCACAGCTCTGCTCCCTGGCACCTCTGCCCAGACGTCCTCCAGCCTGGGCACTGCAGAGCCTCGGGCTGCTGCAGGGATGAGGTTTGCCTTGGATGCTGCTCGAGGGGTAGTCTGTCTGGTTGGTGAAACAGAACTTTCTCCTGGTTAAAAACCAGGTTCAAATCGGGGTGTTTTCAGGCTGGCAGTGGCACTGGCACCGGGCACTCCCCTCCTGGCAGGCTGTGCCCAGGGAGGCTCCCAGGCAGTTGCACTGGGTAGCACAGCTGCAAACACACATGGCTTGTCTAATTATCTTTTTATTATTATTTTTCTCCTAATTAGTTGTGGATTACCACGTTTTCTGGCACTGGTTTTTGGGAGTCCCCCTTGTCTCCTAGGTGACAGTATGTAGTTAGTTTTCATTATCTGACTCTGAAGTTGTTTTTAAGGAGAACAGAAAAGTCTGTCAGGCAGTGGAGAGTGGAAATCCCATGACCCTTATTCAAGGATGATGTGTTTAAATTTGGAAATAAAAAATGCAGTAGCTGAGCCTCCTCTGTATGACTTTGTCCTGGCAGTGTTGGGCTCAGGATGTTACCAGGAGCTGCTCCCAGGTGCCAGAGAGCAATTCCTTTTTTTTGGTAGTGTCTGGATTGCCAGCTGAGCTTCTCTTGGTCACAGGGCTGCAGTCTTGACAGACTGAGGTCTGATCTGTGTCCCTGAGCTGTCGGTAGCTCCAGAGCCCCCTGCAAAGCTGAGCAAGAAGAGCCTTTCCTCCCTTGTGAGTGCACACAGATGGGCTCAGGTCTGCACATCCCATGTGTTAGTCTCGCTGCTGCAGACAAGGGGGGACTGGATGGACTGGGAGGGACTGGGAGGGGGTGTCCATTAGCACACGGCTGCTGGAGGAGCCTGGGGTGCCCTGGGCTCTGGTGTCAGCAGCTCAGCCCCCAGACCATCCCCAGCTCACCGGGGGTGAAGTGCCATGTGGGGCTGGGGCAGGTGGGAGTGAAGCAGCCCCATGGGGAGATGCTTTCCCAGGCAGAGGGGCTGGGGTGGCCTTGGGCAGCTTCCCCCAGGCACCTGGCGTCCTCCCACCCCTTCCCAGCGGCTCTTTCCTTCTCTGTTCCTTCTGAGCCTTTCTCTAGGTTTTGTGTCTGCTGCTCTCTGAAGTCTGCACTGAGTTTCCCTTCTCAGAATAATGGGATTTAATGGAATTGAATTCCTGCTGGGCTAATTTCTGCACAGTAAAAATAGCTGCAGTGATGATGCATGTAATGTACGTCCACTGCCACCTTTGCAAGGGGAAATATGACTTCATGGTGGCAGAAACAAAGGGCAGGGTGGCAATTTATGGCTCGTCTTGATACTTCAGCTCTGCAGAAGTGCTCAGCAGTGTGATTCCTGGTGGGGCAAAAGCCCCAGTGAGGCTGCCTGGGCTGTGGAGCGTGTCCTGGTGCCCTGTGGGCTGGAGTGTGTCCTGCCCCTGCCTTGTTTTCCAGGTGGGACAGAGCCCTGTCCAGCACAGCTCAGCCCTGCTGCAGCAGAGGGGCTTGGCCATGGCTGGGTTTTGGGTTGGTGCTGAGCCCCAGCAGGGAATCAGAGAATCAGAGAATGGTTAGGGCTGGAAGGGAACTCCAAAGGGCATCTAGTGCAGCCCCCCTGCAGGGAGCAGGGATACCCTCAACTAGCCCAGGCTGCTCAGAGCCTTG
>JANHGL010002494.1:0-15125 GCA_024611195.1 Ceyx melanurus | reverse complement strand
ACACACACACACTATTTTTTTTATATACTAAAATGAATCACTTTGTTTTTCTTTAACCTTCACATATAAAGCCCAAGAAAAGAGAGGGGAAAGATCATCTATATTAGCACACAACTAAATCATACCTGAGCTAGACAATAAAAAGCATGATAAACACTACAAATATATTCCCTTTCACTCTGGTGGAAGAATAAGGGAGGGTGGGCAGGCCAGATTTTTAATTTTTCCAGAAGTTTTCAAAATCAAGTGTTTAGAGGTTTTAAGAGCATGCAACTGTCACAGTTATTAGAAGGTAAAGAAGATACTTTGCTGAACTCAGGAAATCTAAATGAGCAAGTTCATCTTGCATATCATGTCTAACCACAAAGAAGAAACACCTTGATGCAGGTAGATAAAAGGAATGGGGGACAGAAACATTCTGATAACACTCAAATTTGTTACCCCTTAAGATAAGACTTCTTATGTCAAGTTTTTCTAACATAGTATAAATGCCTGGAAAAAAACCCCACCAGACTTAGCAGCTCAGATGACAAGTGTGAGGAACTCCAGTGCAGCTCAGCACACACTGCTTTGTGCTGCAAGAAGTAAGACTGCTTCAGTCAGAGGCCATGCTACACAATGATATAGACTGAGATATATATATTCCATATAAGCATTTCTGTGCTCCATATAATCTGGAGCAACAGACAATTGGAATTTACTATACACTTTATAGAAACACAATTACCTGCTATTTTACTTCTGATTAAAACAAGTTCAAAATTTCCTTTAAGCCTATATATATATCCACAGCTCATTCTTCCCAAAGAAAGGATTCTGAAGTCCAATTAAAAAAAACAAACCAAAAAACAAAACAAAACAAAAAACCATAACTATATGAAAACCTGGCTGAATATCATCAAGAAATGCAGTTGTGGTCTTCTCCCTCTTCACTTTCTAAAAGGAGCTCTGGGAACTGTGTAAGGATGCACAGTAATTGTGCTCAAATCAGATATGATTAAGAAAACAGATGGGTGCTTAAATATAACACTGATTTTGTGCCTAAAAGAAACAGACCAAAGAGAGTTGGAACTACATCTGATTTATTTTTGCTGGCACTGTGGTTTATTAAAAACTATTATGATTCAAGAATAACTGAATCATTCACAAAGTATGCTTTCTATAACCATGTGTAAATATTTGTGCCAAAACTCAAATTTGAAAATTAATTCAGATCTCTGCCTTTCAATTGAAAAGCTTCCTAGATTTAACTGTTGTAGCTCTCTCTCTATATTAAACACTTGGGTGGGAGAAGATTTTGCAATAAGTCAAGCAGAGTAAAGCAGAGGTTGATAATAAAAATATATCAACAGACAAACTAGTTCTGAAAAAATTAAGGAGTCTTAAGCAATTATAACAAAAACTATTTTTTTAATTCCCAGAATGCTCCAACTGAAGATAATTAAATTTGTTTGGAATTTAAATAAGCACATTTGTTCAGGAAAAACTAACATAATGACTAATTTACTTCTCTCCCAAAGAAATAAGAGCCTCAACTATATATATGCTGCCAGAGCTATAAACTACTGTTCAGCATGTGCTGACTATGCTCCCCCACAAAATAAAAAATTAGAAAAAAATACAACTCTCTTACAGGTGTGCAGGACCTCCTGTCCAAATGCTGCTGAAATCAGTGATGGCTAAAGTGTTGCCATACACTGGACTCAAAAGCAAAGTTAAGACACTGGTCTTAAAACACCTTTAGGACTTGTCTTAAATCTGCCCCAGTGCACAGACATCTGACTGTCTCTAGACAAAGTCAGTGATATCTATGAGGATAGTGTTTTATTTTTCTTTGGTTTGGGAGTTTTTCCCCACCCCTCCCTCAAAAGAGATGAAGATTTAAAAGAAGCCTTAGGAGCCCTGCAAGAAGGTACAGTAAGAAAGGGGTTGGACTGGATGAAATATGGAACAAATCTACTTTTCTAGTCAAGTTCTATTGCAAAGAAACAAGGAGCCTGTCTATTAGGGAACTGAATTCTTTCTTTACTACAGTTGCTAAATGTTAATATAATGGACTTATGACATGCAAGGCACAGTTTCAAGAGGCAGAATCTTTCAGAAAACTTCTTGCTCTCCCTGTGTTCTTAAAACAATTTTCCATCTCCTCCAACGAATGGTTTGCTCTAAATTCTGAGCTATGTCACCACATCAGATTGCTTAGGCTTCTTTATTTTACAGAACTTCATTCGTACAGTCGCAAGATTCTTCGGAAAACAGACTGTATAACAAACAAAAAAAACCTCCCAACTGTTTTCTAAAACAACACCAAAAACAGTAGCTTTTCTAACTGTTTAAACAATGCCTGGCCTATATAAACACTGAACACATTCCTAGTAGTATTTGTTTTGACTGTTGTTTCCACCTTGGGTCTGAAAGGTGGCAACAACAAATCTTTGTAACACTTATTTACCTTGAATGCTCAGTGATACAATGAATTAATGCTACTAAGCAGGCAACACAAAGAAGGCAAATACTGACACACTGTGGACAGCTGAAGTAAAACGTGACAATAGAGCTACATCAGGAAGCACTTCTCCCATCACATGTGATACGTGCTTGATCTGAAGTTTGGGGAGAATTCATGCCAGAAATGATCACTATTATATCAGTGCGAATGAAAACACACATCTGCTTTTAATGCTATTGGATACTTTGGAAAAGGAGTCTTATCAAGGACTAGGAATATAACCATTCCATTCAGCTCAATCTATTTCAGAGAATCAGTACAGCCCAGAACAAGATTTAAAAATCACTTATAATCCACAAAAGTTTAGTGAATTCAGAATAATTTTAGTGCAAATAGTATCATTAGATATGCATTCCTAGCTGGTATTAACACATCAGTGATGAAGGGGTTGGATTCTATTATGTCTATGGTCTCCATATTTAGAATAACAGATCAGATTGTGTCCTTTCATGACCTGCAGTCCTAAACCTAGTGAGCCAATATACCTTTCTGCCCCCAAAAAGATAATACCACACTTCCCTAATCTCTGGATCACTTAATTCAGCCCTCTGAGCATTCACCAAATACTTTCATTTGCCTGCCTAAGTCAGTGGGAAAGATCCAGATTTTTTCCTCATTTCCAGAGTAGTTCTGTCATTTTAGCTAATGAATTTGAGCTTGCAAAGAGATCAAACAAATGCCAGGGCAGGTACAGGCACTCAAAATGAGTTTTAAGCCAGAATCAAGGAGGAGAGGCCACAGTGAAAATCTTTCCTTTTGTGGATGCAGGAAGATGTTAAACTAGCTCATCACACTGTGGGGAACCACACATGCATAAACAAAGTATTAAAAACATTCTGAATGTCTTTTAATCATAAAAAAAAACCCAACCAAACCCAAAACATCATTTTTCAGCTCTCAGGATTTTTCAGGCTCTAAGGAGCTGAGTGCAGTCACTTTTTTTCTTCTATTTCCCCCCTTGTAATCCACCTGGACTTTAATTTATTGAAAAAAAGGGTCAGTTTTGACTACTATAAATCCAACACCTTACCTTATACCCCTGTTAATAGTCCAATACTGTATATCCCCCAAGTTAGTGAAAGAAAAAAGTAAAACTTACCTGGAACCCATTTAATCTCCATTCCTATATCCTTTTCTTCCTGTTTTTTCTCTTTTTCTTGGATACTTTGCAAAAGTTCTCTATACTTGGCAATTTGCTCTTCATCGTCTTTTTGGCTTTTCCTGGGTTTATCATCTTTCACTTCCTGAGCTACATCACCATCTAGAAAGAGAAAGTAAAGTTATCACAGACAACCTCAAGAAAGTGAGGCACACACATGGTTTCTAAAAATAAGGCTAAAATATTTTCATCTATTATTCCGCCAAAGAGTAACCAGTTTTAGAATTCCCCTACTTAGATGAAATAAAAATAGTATCTGAAAAGCAAATTTGTCCATCAAAGGGAATTGTTGATCAGACAGCATCCTTCACTGCATTTTAAAATTACTAGTTTCAGAGTACCTTAGAGCAGAATAATACCTACATCTCAAAAAAATAGCTGCATGAAGCATTTTGAAAAGAGTGCTACATTTTCAGAAATAAACCTTGCAAGATTCTGTCACACATTCAACGCCGTAATCTTCAGTGATTTGCTCTGAAGATAAGATTCAGCAAGATGGAAAGAGGTTTTTCCATCTTTTTTTTTTTTTTTTGTGAAAAACAATTACAATGTGACTTAAAATAAACTTTTAAACAAATGTGATTTCAGAGAGAACAGGCTTTGAAGATACTGCACCTTCTTGAACTGTAGAAAGCTACGTTTAGAGAAAGCTCCTGATGTTCTCTGGCTCAGCAGTAAAGCTGTGCCTCCTGCACTACCCAATTGCATGGATGGCATTACTAGTGTCTAGAAAGACAGATCTCTCAACTTCTCACATGGCATGTGAACTTTTTTAGTCTTTGGCTAAAACTTAGGTGTGACACTATTTTCTTGCACAACCCATCACTGCAAGACACTGATCCTTGGCTGCAAGCTGAAATATTTACTGATCATAGAATCATAAAACTGTTTAGATTATAAAAGATCTTCAATATCACCAAGTCCAACAGTAAACCCAGCACTGCGAAGCTGACACTAAACCATGTCCCTAAGCACCACATCTACACACATCCTCCTTTTCTCTCTGCATAACCTCATGATATCCTTGTAATCCTCCCGAGTTGCAGGCCCCTTGTTCCAAAGGTCATACACTCTCCTTTTGTTCCTCAGTTCCAGCCAAAGCTCTCCATTGAGCCAGGCAAGCTTGTCTCTCAGCACATGGGGACAGTTAACTGCAGCTGCTTTTCCACTTTCCTCATCAGAAGCTGAGATCCAAGAGGAAAGCATCTGCTCACAGAGAAAGCAAAAGGCATTCTTTTTTATTGAAGACCAAGGAGAAAAATAAGCTATTTGGTTGTTTCTTCTTCCTGATGTCATGTGAAATGAGATGGAAAGCTACACTGAACGGGCACTGAAGAAGTCTTTAAGCTAAGAAAGGCTCCCTTGAAATTGTGCTTTGTATTTATGACTGGTTTTGATAGGAAAAATTTAAGTAGCAATACATATTGTCCTACTTTTTTCGTTTAGGTAAAACATGCATTGCATTTGTCAAAAACAACAGTTTTAAAACAAATGTTCAACACTGCCTTCAGAAAAAACCTTAGGAGCCTTTTCATTCTGTAAGCAAATAAAGAACACTTGACAATAGCTGCAAGAAAGGAAAGTGAGCTGAATATGTTCTCAAAGTTCAAATAGCCTTGTCACTAGCTTTCAAGTATCACGCTGTATTGCACAACATGAGGAACCACTTTCTGAGGGATATTAAGGCAGTAATCCTTTCTGCCAAGAGCTTGTTCAAAGACTTTCTGAACGAAATGCACAAACAAAACGTTCTGGTGGATTAACAGCTGCACTGCAAGAGAAATGCAATTAACCTGTGAAGGAAAAAAAAAAAAAAAGGGTAAAAGCTAATGAAATGTAGAGTATCAAATGCAAATATATTCTTATCATTTTCAAAGGAAAGTAGTAATAGAGGAGCTAAAAGAATTAGGAAGTTAAAATCTTGAGGCAGGTCAGAAACTTTCCAATACAACAGTTTGGAGGGGTTGGTTTGTTTATAAAATTCATCAAAATATAAACAAATGCAGTGGCTCAACATATTAAATTGCCGATTGGCATCTGTGTTATCCAAAATCACCTTCTTGTAATCACAGAGGTTTGAAGAGATCATATTCTTAGTTTAAGAAAATTATCTTGTAATAGCTGAGTAGATGGTTCCTTTTTTTATCATTGTTAGGAACTCAGACCTACAAAGAAAAATGTATCGAAATTATAGCAGACATGCCATTTGACAAGAGGTCTGCTGCAAAGCTGAGTTTCTTTTAGAGACAGAAAAAAAATCCCCCTTCATGATGTAATAGCACACCAGAAAATTCAGCTACTTATCTGGATGCTGATGGCTGTACCATTACGATGCCCTAAATGTCTCAGTTCTATGCAGGATAATTACTCAAATTCAGACAGGTGCAAAAAAACCCCAGCCCAAAACAAAAACCACCAAACCAACCCTACAACACATGTAGACCCGCAGAAGGAAAAATAAAAAGCTCAACACTTTATCACTCAGGCAGCAGGTCTGAGGTAGAGGTTATTGCACTATATCACAGCATGATACGCAACATTCAGTGCATTGACCTCAGTCTTGAGCCAGAAATTAGCGACAAAGAAAGCTTTGTGTTTTAACCCCACTTTCCCACATTCTCACCACTTTCTGGAAAAGAGGCTATGCAAATCCCATTAGCTCACCCAAATGATAATAAAAAACAAGAAAAAAAACAGAATTCAAAGTAATCAAAATAAGCTTATTCAAAGCATATCACAATAGATGTCTTTTTTGTAAGTTATTTTTCAGAAGGCAGATACTGGAAGAGAATGGAAACAGGTAAATAAATAGTAACCATTACATTCTGGATTTTTTAGGATTTTTTCAGGTCAGGGTAGTCTAACCGCTTGAGTGGTGTGTACTGCATGCAGTTTTTACAACTAACTTTGCAAATCGGATGATTGTAGATACTGCAGGTTTTAAGCACCTGGCTGCCCCTGAAATGTGACTGGGCTTTCCTAGAACCACAACTGTGAGCCAGCCAGATGTGAGCCAAGAGTAATGTGCTTGCAATCAAGAGCTGGTCCCTGTCTAGTCATCTCCGAGTAGGGACACACCGGCCTGAAAAAGCACACAAAAGATGTGTTCTTCAGTAATTTAGAATTGAATTCCTACAACAGCTTGTATAAACTTCTTGGAAAGAAAGTTGAGATGATCCTTGTTCCTGGTCTCCTAAGGACCTTTTGTTATTATTATTAAAAAATAAACCCAACAAAAAAAACTCCTGCAAACATGCTTTGGAAAATTATCTAACACCTGCATGAGTTATATGAAGCTTCTGATGCTTCACAGAAAAAAAAAAAAAACCAACAAAAAAACCACAAACAAACTAACCAGGCTGTGGTATTTCTACTCTGTCCCATGAAATTCCATCCAGGCTTGGCTAAATCCTAAATTCGTAACTCCTCTTGCTAGCTTATTTACTTTCAAAATATTTCAGCAATATGCCAAAAGTAACCCACCAGAAATATTCTAAAAATTCTGATTCTTGTTGCTTTTAAAGCAGCAGTAATGCCCGAGTGTCCAAAGCAGCTACACAGCAATAATGGACAGGGGCTAGCCCAAGTAATACCCTATTTGATGCATCCTAGAAACAGGGACAATATTAACTGCACTGTCTTCTGCCACCTTCCACTTCTTTGCTTTCCATAACAGTTCTAGCAAATGTAAACACACATGAATACATTTTAAGAGCAAAGGAGGTCTGTACTGTCACGTGATAGAACATTAAATATGTATCTTGTTTTACATATGTAGTCAGTTATTGCACCAAATAGACTTCAGAATGGTCAAAAGATGTACTGAATGGTCATAAATGGTCAGATTTTATTTAATATTAATCTCTAGAAATAAGATTAGCAGCACTATTAAAAAAAAAAAAAAAAAGGTAAAACTTTTTGCTAACAACCAGGAACTCCTCCTTCCCAACAACTGCATTTTTCCTTTCTCTGCACTTGTGCACCTCTGTCACTGGTGCAGTAGCACAAAAGATCTACTGTCTTTGTAGAGTCTTGTACTGGAAGTCCAACACCACATGAGACTGTGCTCCGTCCATGGTGTCCAAGAAGCATTTGGACAACTCTTAGATATATAGTTTAACTTTTAGGTTGCCCTGTATGGTGTCAGGACTTACACACAATGATCCTTGTGGGTGAAACTAGAAACCAGGTTAGCCCTGATAGAGTTAAACCTGGCCAGGGACATTACAGATGACAGAAAAGGATTCTACAGGTATGTCACAGAAAAAAGAAAAGAAAGAGAGAATATGGGGGCTCTCTGGAAGGATGCAGGTGACTTGGTTACCAAGGATATGGAGAAGGCTGAAATACTCAACTTCTTTACTTCAGTCTTCACTGGTAACCACTTGAGCCACATCACTCAAGTCACAGAAGGAATTGGCTGGGTCGGGAGAGTGAAGAATCATCCAGGGTAGAAGCTGATCAGGACTGGGAACACCTAGAGAACCTGAAGGTGCACAAGTCCATGGGACCCGATGAGATACCCCCACAGGTCCTGTAGGAACTGGCAGCTGAGGTTGCTAGCTCCTGAAGGAGCTGGGATTGTTCAGCCTGGGTAAGAGAAGATTCTGGAAGGATCTTAATTACCTTCCAATACCCATGGGGAACCTACAGGAATGCTGGACAAGGACTCTTCACAAGGATGTCCAGCAATAGGATGAGGGGAAATGGTTTTAAACTAATGGAAAATCAGTTTAGATTGGATCTTAGGAAAAAATTCTTCAGTATGAGGGTGGTGAGACTCTGGAATAGATAGCCCAGAGGGGCTATGGATGCCCTTTGCCTGGAGGTGTTCAAGGCCAGGCTGGATGAGGCCTTGAGCAACCTGATCTCATTGAGAGGTATCCCAGCCTATGGTGGGGAGGTTGGGTTAGATGACCTCTAGGGTCCTTTCCAGCCAAATCCATTCTATGATTCTATAATTTAAAAGAAACAGAAAAAAAGCTTAAGTATAAACCCAATAATGCCTAATTTGAAACACCATCTGCAGATTCCATACACTAAGTCACTGGTGCTCATGGTCAAAGTAACAATTATGGTCTGGATTTGATGCAAGCCACAATCGCTTCATAATAGGAACAAATGCATCCAAGTAACAGAAAATTCAGAAGCAATATAACAAAGATACTTTGTGCCATGAACCACAACATATCAGGTCACTGAAATACTTGCCATTACAAAACTATTGTGTAATAGTAATACTAACATTTGTGACACACATATTTTAAGTTGAAAAATTCCAGAAAAAAACAACAGGTTAGAACAGGCCAACAAAAACCTGTTTATAAATAAAAAGTTTTAGGAAGTTTTAAAAGAATGAATAAAAGTCCAGGAATTTTTTTTTCTCTTCTTATCACACTCCTACATTTCTATTCAAGCAGCTGACAGTGATTTTTCTCATTTGCTCATAGTGACACATAAATCTATTGGATGGAAACCTGTCAAGAGGGAAACTTGTTTTGGGAACACATGAAAGACATGCCAACATAATTCCTCTATTAAGTAACTTACTCTTCAAAACATTGTTAGAATCTAGACATTTCCAGGTTTCAAATTGATTAGTGTGATAAGATCACTTGAGGTTGATTTCTTTAACTTCAAGCAACAGAAAATTCTTAAAATTTTGGAAGTGTTGCTCACTTACAGACATTTGCTTTCATCAGCTCCCTATTACAGAAGCTATTGTTTAGCACAGCAGTAGTCTTGTACATAATAACAAGATGGAAATGTGTTCCTCTGCATCTACTGCTCACATTTAGATACTTCACAAAGCATTACTAGAGAAGCTAAAGCTCACAGAGGTGCATTTTTATGTTAGATGAGAAACAAATGGACCTTAGCCCTGTCAAAATATTGCCAAGCTGAGTTTGCTGCCAGAAGATTTCCCAACTCTATAACCACAAAAATATGTAATGTTCTTTTGCAAGCCTCAAATTCTTCTCTGAAGGCAACAACCTGCAGTATAAATGCATTTTAACATCTGCTTGAAAGACACAATTAAGACAATGATATTTTCTTTGCCTTGTAATTTAGGCTACACATTAAGAGCAGACTGAATTTTAGAGTGAAAAGAAGCAGGGTAATTCAGGGTTTGACATGTTGGTGCACCATACATACAGATTTACGTATGACATTTATTAGATGACATTCTCTTTATGTGCTTAAGTACATGAATCAAAAAGCTTTTGCAAGATGTTACTACTACACTCTAAAGTTAATTTAAATATGTTCTGCTGCCATGTTAACATGCCTAACTCAAAGTTTTATGAATCTTTTAAACTTTTTTTTAGCAACTACCCATTTGTCAGTGTTGCGCAATCCATTTATTTATTTCCCAATTGAAAAGAGCCAACAAAAAATCCTAACATGCTCACCATCAATTTCCCTCAACCTTCAGTTCACACAACAAAAAATTAAGTATATACCACTTTTGTTGCTGTTTAGCTTTGGAGGAATTGTACACTATTTTCATAATGGAACCTGACCACAGCTTTTGTACAAGAAGCATAATATTGTCCCTGTAAAAATCAACATTCAAATCATTTTCTGAAGATATACAATGCATATATTTAAGCAACTTGTGTTCAAAGCACAAAGCACTTCAGCTAATGACTTGTGGACAAGTTAATTAACCTAAGTACCTTGCTGATGTTCTTCCTCCTCTTCACTAGAGGAAGCCAAATAAGCTTGAAAATCCATGTCAAGAAGCTCCTCTTTTTTAAAGGTTCTGTTAAGCGATGTTACTCGTTCATGATCTGTCTCATCCCATGTGATATCTACCTTAAAAAATAAGAATGCTGTTTGTAGAAGCTGAAACACTAAAATTTTATATTGAGTTATATTTTTTTAGAGTTAGATTGTAACTGTCTTCTTAGGGAAAAATATTTGATACCTTCCATTTAAGTAGCAAAGTAAACCTGTTACTACTCTTCTCTACAACAATTAGCTGTAATAGCCATTTACTAAAATTAATTTAATTACAACTTTTTGGAATTTGTTCTACAGTGAATTTCAAGGCACTTTAACTACAGGAAGGGTTTTTGTAACAGCAGATCAGACAACATTAAAATTCTGTAAGCCACATTTACTTTGTGGTAGCATACTGGTATTGAAGCAGCCACCAACTCCTCCCTCTTCCTGTTCCAGCAGCAACTCATTCCTGGAATCACACATGGATTGCAATGGGGACAATGAAAGCATTTGTGCAACTGCACCCTCAAGTGGAAGGTGAAACAGATCTGACTGAAAAGTGAACCAGCAGCAATTACTTATTCTTCAACTAATTAATTCTGTAACTCAGTTCACTCAACATTCAGATGGAATTTTGGGCTGTCACAGAAGACAGACTATGAATTAATAGCTACAAGAAGGGGAAGCAACTGTTTAACCCTGTCACTATCACTAAAAAGGCTCTTCTTGAGCTATGCACAACTACTCATTTTAAGCAAATTAGAAAATTTATCTGTGCCTAGGTAAGTAATTGCATGTGCAACTTATATCAGAGGTGTAATGAGGTCAAATGTAGTATTTAATTTAATTTAAATTTAACAAGGAAGCCAAATTTCCCTTAAAATCCAAAAGTTGATATTATGAATGGCATTGCATCTTATGACTCCATAACACACATCTTCTAATGTTTGACATCTTTATTTTGAAATGGTGAAGATCATCAGGAATCTATTCTCCACTGCTAATATAATTTATAAGTCAAGAAAAAAACTAAAGAAATTAGAAAAATATTACAAAACCACTGTCAAGATACCTTTGATGTTCCCATAGCAGCAGATGTGAAGTACTTTGGTTTATATACAGCTATATTCACTTCTGAGGCGACATCTTTTGGCTTATCATCAAATGTAACATTATCTGGAATAAATCTTAAAGTGAAATACAACATGTTATTATTCAAATATTCTAGGAAATTTCACAGTATAAACAGTCTAAGATTTTCATGAGTATGGTACATAAGCACAAAAGAATTTGCTAGAATAAAAACTTGGTAAGCCTGAAAAGGAAACAAAAGGAATGGACAGGTACTCCACAGATGTAAGGTAATTGTCTGGTTTCTGCACAGCTAAGTCACAGGTTTTCAATGTATAAAACCACCATGTTGGGAAAGTAAATGAAACAAATTCCAGTCAAGGTCAGGGCTGGATTTTTTTTAGTGTTTTTGTTTTAAGAATCATCTTTTTTTCAGGAAGCTTAATTTCAAAAATTTTAAAGAAAAACGTGAATAAAATAAGATTTGAAAACAGATAATAAATAAATTCAAAACATTTTAGCAAAGCCTGGTATATCTTTACCACAATTAGCAGGGAGAAAAAAAATAGTAAAGACCAAAGTCATGTGTAAGACCTTCTAGAAGTTACACTGAAAGAGAAGACCTTTTTGTACACTAGATGAGAAGTTGCTTTTTTCTTTTAAATACATCATTCCAAATGTAATCTGATGAATACTATCAAACATTCAAATTCAACAAAGTAGATTAGGTAAAACCCTAGAGAATTTGAAACAGCTGTGTCTGTTGTAAAACATTATATTTAAGTTTAAAAGCTTGAAAAATTACATGCTCATTTAG
The DNA here is from genome assembly GCA_024611195.1 of Ceyx melanurus. Taxonomy (NCBI): domain Eukaryota; kingdom Metazoa; phylum Chordata; class Aves; order Coraciiformes; family Alcedinidae; genus Ceyx; species Ceyx melanurus. Next base: position 2,840 of record JANHGL010002494.1, on the reverse strand, counting down.
CATATACCACATTCTCCAAGGTGGTTCAAAGCAAATGAGCTAAGTTCCTCTAGGAAATTATACAAAGCAAAAAACTTCTATTTCACTGACTTCCAGGAGTGCTAACAGCATGGGCCTCAGCAGACAAAGCCAGCTTCTGTCAAAACTTATTACAATTTAGTAACTTCTCTTCTGCTTAGACAAAAAGGCTATGTAATTTTGGCTACAGAATAAAGACAATATACTTGAAATTATTTTAAATTGTCTTTAATTCTCCTTCCTCTCCCAACACATAAAACCATCACCACTGGAGTTACCTCAAGTCTATAAAAGAGCAGCTACTTTCAAATTCAAGCCCATCACATTCCTCATAGATTTTATTGGCTGTTTCAGAAGAATCACATTCCACAACTGCATAGAAGTATTTCAGTCGTTTAAATTGATATTCCCGCAGTTTTTCCCTATAAAGTCTGCAAAAGTGGAAAACACAACAATTAAGTGAACTGGTTTTAATAACTTCTCATTTGCAAAATATTTTAATTCAACTCATTAAGAATACACAGCATTCAAAGACTCTCCTAATCTTATGATTAGATGGTAAGCAGCATGAAGTTTCACCAGTACCTATTCAGTTTTACTCAAGTAAAAAGACTGTTTTCATACAGTTTTATTAAGTGTACACTTTCCCTGTAAGACTTGGCTTCGCATAGGCATTGTAAGGCACTGTGAGGGGCACAGAGTCACATCACTGCACACACTGAGCAGGCCACAGAAAGTAGCATTTAATAGTTCCTCTCAAGTTGTTTGCAATTACTCTGGCTCTTGAAAAGGTTGCTGAAAAGGCTGCACATACATAAGTACATGTTAAGAATGTCAGAGAAACTGGGAGACTGTAAGGACAGGACTGCAGATGTTACTGCTAGCAAGAGGCAGCGTAGGAGTGATGAGTAGAAAACAGTATGGAAGAGGAAGGGAGTTGGGATACTAACTTGGGTGGCACAGGTGGTGGTGGTACAGAAGTTGAGGTCGAGAGAAAAAAAAAAGTAGAAAAAAGATTCAGAAGGGGATGAACTGGTGGAAGGATACAGGAGAGAGATCACAGGGCTGGAGGACCTGTCCCATGAATTTGAAGGGTACATGCACAGCTATCACCCAGTTATCTCTGCAACAGCTGGATTTCTGTTTGTTGTATTCCAGATGCTCTAGAGCCCACTGAGCAGTAAATGCAACATCTCAGGATATGCCTTGATGAACACTGAAGCTGACTCCAGAATGCACTAGAAGTTCATCATACACTTCGCTGATGCATTACTTTCTTCAAAAGGATCTGCACTTATTTAAGCATCCAGATTTTCCAAATATAGGGCAGTCCAGCAGGATATATTATACAAAAGTGGCCCCAGTCAGGCTGCCAAACATCTGGAAATTCTGGAAAACTATAAAAGCAAAAGCTCTCAAGTTCCATACAGACAAGACTCTAAAGCAGAACAAAAGGAAAAAAAAAAAAAAAAGATGAGATGCCTAAGGAAGCCTGGATGAGCCCAGCCCAGTAAACCAGGGCTTCTGGTGGTGGCATTCCCTCAATCTGGGAATTCTTGGCCTAAGTTAAGGTCCCTGTTGATTATGCAGATAAAAATTTAGACAGTAAGCAACAAAGGACTTTTACTGCATGAACTGCAATTCATAGAGAAGAAATGCTGTGTTAAGCTCTCTACACATTTGTTCAATTTATTATTCCAATGAGCTACATAATAAAATTTTTAAACTCATTATCAACAAGCAAATCTTCTCAAGTTTCATTATAATGCAGTTATAATACACACTGACAATGAACCAGGGCCGGTTGTAAAATATCCCCTGAAAAAGCTATAAAATCAAAGTGTCCACAGGAGAATTCCACATACAAAATTTTGGATTTTCACTGAGAATTAGAAGTATTATATCTCAATTTGAAGATAGAAGTTAATACCCATCATTCTCCGTAGTATTCTCTGGCAGATCAAATAGTTCTACAGGTCCTTTTTGTTCTTCCTCTTTTAATCTCTCTTTTCCAAACTCTGAAGGATAAATCTACAAGTGCAACAATACAAAAGGATTATTTTAATTGTAAAGGCATAGCTTACACCAACTATGAAAAAGTATTTCACTGAGCCTTTTCAAGTTTTTTCTTCAAAATTGAAGGCTATAAGGTCTCCCCAGAGCCTTCTCTTCTCCAGGCTGAACAACCCCAGCTCCTTCAGCCTGTCCTCATAGCAGAAGTGTTTCAGCCCTCTGAGCATCTTTGTGGCCCTCCTCTGGACCCACTCCATCAGGTCCATGTCTTTCCTATGTTGAGGGCTCCAGAACTGGACGAAATACTCCAGATGAGCTCTGACCAGAGCAGAGGGGCAGAATCACCTCTATCTGCTAGCCACACTTCTCTTGATGCAGCCCAGGATACAATTTGCTTTCCTGATTGCAAGTGCACACTGTTTGCTCATGTCCAGCTTCTCATCCATCAACACCGCTAAGTCCTTTTCTGCAGAGCTACTTTCCAGCACCTCATCCCCCAGCCTGTATTGACAGTGAGGGTTGTTCTGACCCAGGTGCAGGACTCTGCATTTAGTCTGGTTGAACCTCATGAGGTTCACCTGGGTCCATCTCTCCAGCCTATCCAGGTCCCTCTGGGTGACATCCTGTCCCTCCAGCCGTTCAACAGCACCACTCAGCTTGGTGTCATCTGTGAACTTGCTGATGGTGCCTCGATCCCACTGTCAATACCACTGATGAAGATATTAAATAGTACAGACCCCTGAGGGACACCACTTGTCACTGTTCTCCATCTGGACATTGAGCCATTGACCACCATGCTCTGGATGTGA
>JANHGL010002493.1:26104-53691 GCA_024611195.1 Ceyx melanurus | reverse complement strand
CTCGTTAAATTTCATTAAATTTCTCCCTGCCCAGCTCTCCAGTCTGTCCAGGTCTCTCTGGATGGCAGCACAGCCTGTTGCTGTGTCAACCATTCCTCCCAGTTTGGTGTCATCAGCAAACTTGCTGAGGGTGCTCTCTACCCCCTCATCAAGGTCATTGATGAATATAGTGAATAATGTTGGATCCAGCACTGACCCTTGGGGGACGCCACTAGTCACAGGCCTCCAGCCAGACTCTGCTCCACTGACAGCCTACAAGGAAAAGGACCGAGTATTTCCCATAGAGTAAACTAACTGATTCTTACTAGTCCTGCTTTGGTCGCCATCTCTCATGTAAACAAAGACAATTTTGGTATTGTTTATTAACAGCTTGTCTCAGAGTTGATGGGGAGATGCCTCCCATGGGATGGCAAGTCCTGCAGCCCTTTAGGCTTCTCAGAAGTCCTGCATGGCTCAAGATCATAGAAGACCCAAGAAGCCTTGTAGCATTGCCCGTGCCAGCTCAGCTCTCTCTCCTCCTGCCCACCGAGCTGCTATATGCATGTTTTCCACAATCAGACAGTTCAAGCTCTCTCCACTCTGAACTGCAATACATGGGGTCTTTTTGTAGCTGCCCTTAAAATAGGCTCACATGGTCTGTCCCAGCTTGGCCTCAAGTATCCTTCTGGGCAACCTACTGCATGCTACATGGGAACTTGCCAAATTATCAATTCATCAAAGAGCAAGATGAGGTGTGGGCTGTTAGATGCAGAGGATTTGTAAGAGCTGACAATGTGCTTGGCATAGCATAAGGCTCTAAGCAAGACAAAGCCCAACCTCAGTGTGAAACCATACCCAACTCCCATGTGTCATGCTTTCGTGTGTTCATACAGCGCCTAACACAACAGAGGCCTAATCCAAACTGGAGCTCTTAAGTATCACAGTAATGCAAATTAAATAACTCCCTCTGTGCTTGCTAGGTCAGACACAAGTGAAGCACTCTTCTTGTTGGGAAGGACCAGCGCTTCACACCAAGCTGAGATGCATCTTCAAATTAACCCCAGTTAGCAAGTTATTGCCCATCAGCCAAGCTGTGCTTCCTGACCTGCAAATACATTTCCTCATGAGAGGTGAAAAATGTTAGTTTATACCCAAGAGAAAAGTTAGTGTCATTTATCCTGTACTTGCCCCAGCTAAAAGCATGTGTTTGTACAATTACCAGGATTCAGCTAACGCTGGTATTTTATCAAGCCACAGTAACTTGGCTGTGCCATAGTCTATAGGGTTTTTTTTAGTAAACAGATAAAATGGAGTTGGTAGAGAAAAGCTTTCTGCAGACATTTGCTGAGTTTTCCCTAGTACTTTATAAAATAGTCAGTGTAAGCTGATGTCACAGAATTTAATTAAATTTTTGGAACTTCTAGCCAAGTATTTCTGACTCCAAAAGAAAATATGTTTTAGCCATTTCCATCCCTTCTTTAATCCAACATTATTAGGTGGCCTGTTTCACATGAGCAGAGTGCTGTACAGTGGGTAACCCTACAGGCATAAAGCTTGTAACACAGTTCACCTCCTGCTATAAATTTGCATTGTAGCAAATGGAAGCTAAGGATCTGTACATTGAGTGTGCTTTTCACCTCTTCTTGTTACAAGAAGCAGGGAAGAATTATTAAAATAATTAAACATGCACATTTACATCATTAATTAATAACAAAATTTTACTAGAAATTTGACAAACTCTATTTGACCACTCACTGAACTTGACTGACAGTGGAAAACCACCTTCATGGATAGTATCACCCTCAGAAAAAAACATAATTAGATACATTATCCCCAAGTACTATAGAAAATAATATGTATAAAACAAATGTGCAGTATTCAGATAATTGCAACCAACAGATGTCTTCAGTTAGCTGTTCATACAAGAGGGATATCATTTGAGAAGAGACCCTGGACACTACACAAGATCAGCATTGTGCCTTTTAGTACTGTGAAGCTTTAAATAGAGAGGTTTAAGGAGGGAAGCAAGATTGTAATTTTGCTTATCAGTAACAGCTTTTTTGAAGGTAAATGTTGAGAAAGATGAGCAATACTAGGATAAGATTTAAAGTATGTCTTTTGGTAGGACATTTGTTGATAAATTCTGTAGGTAAAATGCACTGGGTTAATGGTCTCTTTCATATTGTAACAGTATCCTCAGTGGGATTTGCCCTCAGTCACCTCCCCCAACGCTGTGAAATGAGAAATGCAGTGTTTTTAATGACTGAAGCAGGAGAGATCTTGTTATTGTGGCTTCATCACCCCTCCAGGACACAGTTCAGTAGAAGTTTGTCATGTGGCTGGGCAGAAACGATGAATGCAGGTTTTATGAAGTTCATTCCCCAAATACAAAGGAATGGGGGAAAAAAACCCACCACATTCATGGCTACAGGCTGCAAGAGTACACAGTTCACAGTCTGAGCTCTACATTGATCACTGTCAAGCTCCTGGGCTGCAATGCACCTGCAAGCTCTCCCCCATTCCCTGAGCAGCAAGCCTTTACCTGCACTCCCACCTCCATTCACAGCATCTCCCCCCTTACACGTCTCCTCCTTTCTTACCCCTCTTTTTTAATAGCTGGGGGCATTCAGTGCTTTAGTATCTCTCTGGTACCTAGCTCACCTCTGGGGAGAACTAAATTACTCTGCTTCAAGGCAAGTGGATCTCCACCAGTTCATACTCTCACACTCTCATTTCTTCACAGCCCTGTTGCCCTTTGCCTCCCTTAGTTTGGGTATTGCTTCATTTCCTGTTTGCTTCCAGCAGCCGCCTCCTTTGCTGTAGCTCTGTGCCATTATGTGGGCTAATATCAAACAGGTGGAAGAGGTAAACATTAAAAAAAGCCTCAGCAACTCAGCATGTCCTTCCTCTCCTCAATGGGCATGATGATATTGTCAGGAAATGGGTAACAACTGCAGGTGCTAGAATTGAATTATAAGTATAGGAACGTCTGGAGTTTGTGTGCTGAAAAAAACACAGGCAGATAATATTTACTGTGAATAGGTTATTTTAAATAGGTATGCACTAATATGAAATCTCCCAGAGAAAACACCCATGCACTCTCCTGCTATCCCTTCAGCAGTCCTTTCACACTGACTGAGTCCCGCACAACGAGGGTCTTTGGACAGCCACTCTGACTCCCCAGTAATAGTCCATCACAGCAGGAGGGAAGTGGCCAGCACAGCCCCCCCACACACATCATCATTGCAGTGACCTTATAATGATCTCTTCTGAGTACATTTCTCTCCGAGGGATTTTGGGGCTTTGGTTGCAAGAAGGAGGTGGCAGTGAGTACTAAGGAAAAAAAAAAAATGCCCTCCTGATGCAGTGGCTCCATAGATTACTTGGGCTCTTGACTTAACAATTTTGCTACCTGACCTGGATCATTTAGTTTGTTTCCATCTATGTGACGATAACTGAAGGCACTTTTCCCTCTGAGCAAGGCAAGCAGGGCATGGCAATCTCTGGAATCACTCCTTTGGCTTTGCTTATTCACTCAAGTCTGGGAAACTATATCCCCAAGCCCATTTTACCATCTTTCTTTCGGAAATTATTATCATTGTCAGCTGTCAATAACTCAGTCCATTTACTGCTCTCAGCTGCTCAGAAGGACACAGCAGAGCCTAAGCCGGGTAAAGTTACTGCGTGATAACAGCAATTCTTAAGTCAAAGGATATAATGAGGCTCTCCCTAGATGGTGACAAGCCTTGGATTTCCTATAGAAATGGGCAATTGTGTCTATGTCCGTTTGTGCCTGCTGTGTAGTGGACTCTCCCCCTCTTCTCTGCAGGTCTGACTTCCCAGCCCAGCGGTGGCGGAGCTGAGCGGCTGTGGGCACTTGATGCTGATTAAATTCTGCTGACTGAGGAAGATGTCAAATTCTACCCAAAGCAGAGAGCCGCCAAGGAAAAGCTGCTTTTCTTTGCTTTTGACAGCTGGAGCCATGAATTTAAGCAGAGGTCTCACCTTCAGGCAAGTCAACAGCTGGGCAGGGAGCAGTCTTTCTTAAAGAGAGAGTGTGCTGTATTTTCTGGAGTTTAGTGTTGCCAGGAGGAGAAGTGCAAGAGAACATTTATGTAAAAACACAAGTGCAGCTGGGTTTTTTGTTTTTGGGTTGGTCTTTTTTTCTTTTGTTTTGTTTTGTTGTTGTTTTGGGGTTTTTTTGGTGTTTTTTTGTTGTTGTTGTTGTTGTTCTTTTACTAGAGAAGAAACAAGTAATAAAAAAGAAAGAGGAAATGAAAACACAGTCTTAATTCCCACCCTTGGTGTTTATCATCTTCCATTTCCCCTCACAGTATGTACAAGGAGGAGACACAGCCCGTGGCTATATGGGAAGTTCCAAAGTCCTTTCCTAAGAAGACCATGCAGTGTGTTACATCTGCTTCTATATTTCTGTGCCAGCCATGCCTCAGAAATCAGTGGCTCTGCTGACTAGTAATGAGGTCTTTAAGACCTTTCCTCGTTTTAAAACCTGTCTGTGCACAAAGGCTATCCAAATCTCTTGCCACTGAAGAACTGCTCATGTGCCTTTGCGGTATCACACCTGCAGGCTCAGTTCAGTGGGCAGTGGATGGGAGTTCCCATAATAAAATATCACTTCACTGCCATAACTTAATGCCTATCATTGCAGTTATTATTGGCACTATCACCAAAAAGACCAAGGAGTGAATGGCACCAAAATATAATTAGGCTTCACTCCCATAGTACACTTGCTGGGTCTGAAAGAGGAACTTTTGTCACTACAGGGCCAGGCTTTGCAATACTGAATTTTCAGCTGCATGGAGCAGAAGCCAGGACCCTGAGGAAGTTCAGTCCTCCTAGAAGACAGAGACAGAAACAGCTCTGATCTAATGCAGGTGGAAATATGTAGGTAGCACACAGTTGCACGGCCACTGTTACATCATGTCATGCATGTGTGTGGTATCTTAGCAGGTGCAATTGAACAACAACATGGAATGCAGTGAAACCCTGCTACTGCCCTTTCTTACCCCTTCCAACTCCCACTAAGCAGCCACAGTTTCTTAGAGTACTCTGTCCACTAGACAAGAGATTTGAAGGTACTCCTGAGCTCTCTTGCTGGAAAGACAACTTTAGGAAAGAACTAAAAGTTAGTTGGACCAGAACACAAGTACAGAACTGTTTAGTTTGTACTTGGGTTGTTAAATGACATCCTGGGCTCAACAAGCTGATCTCAGGGATGTTTAGGTACTTCATGCTAAAGCTGCTTACTGCAAAATTCAGAAGCAATCCTGAGGAAGTGCAGGGAAGCTAAGGTTCTTGCTAGTGAGTGCCCTAGCTGATAGTCAACATAGACAAAACCACTCTTCTTCTCCCTGACATAGTGAAACCATTTTTTTTTTCTCTGCCAGAAGACCTACAAAAGAAGAAATGTCCCACACCAGTCTCTCACTGGTCATTACATGTGAATTTCAAGCCCTTCAGAAGGGAATTATAGCCATCTCCCCAGAACATTGGAAATGGGAAATGTGAACAGACAGGACACCTCTTGGATAGGATGGAAGAAGTCCTAATGTACTTAACCATATTTAAGACTGTCACTTTGTGGCATCTAATGTGTATCCTGGAAAGAACTGTCACAACTGAGAAGCTCTTGTGTGACAAAGAAGGATCAGAATCATTGTCACTGTTGCTTTGAGGAAAAAAAAAAGCAGTAGGCATCACCATACAGCTCAAAACAGGGAAAAGGAGGGAAGGGCAGAGAGAAGCAATGTTTTGTGTCTGGATTTTCATTGACCTTCAATGTGGGGTAGAAGTCTCATTTCTTTGACCTATGAACACTGAAGTGCTAGTCAAAATGTTTAAATACAGAACTTTAAGGACTTTTTTTATATTAAGCATTAAAGCACCTATTGAAAGTAGGTGTTTGCAGAGTTATGCAGTAGCTGAGGTTATCAAAGTAAAATTTTAGGTTATAGGAACCAAAATCCATCCAGGTTCAACTTTAATACAGGCAGACCTTCTAGGATTTATTTAGCCTTATTCCTTCAAGTAGTTTTTTCTAAAATCTTCCATCGTTACTTTAGCTCTATCAGAGGTAGGAAAAGTGGAAACTCTTGAAAGTAAGTGATTGTGAATGTGTTGTCTTATTTATCAAACAGACACAGTGGCAAACATAAAAAATATGTTTTCATAACTGTTTTGTTATCATTACATAGATGGAAGATAAAATTCCATCTCTGCCATCATTCCAACTAATTACTACACTAAACCTCTGTAAAGCTTGTGCCAAATCTAAGATTTCAAACACTTGTAAGTGCAAAGGCATTTGGAAAACCTGCAGAAGTTATATTTCAAGTAGAATCAAAAGACAGAGGCTACTTTCTACACTGCTTGAAAGCAAGAATGTATGGGAATCTGGTGCCAGACTTCTTTCTTACTAGGTTTTCTGCCTAGTTTTACAGCCTCCTACTGGTCAGGTGGGGCTCTGTAAGAGCGGAAACTTGGATGGCCAAGTATGTTTTGTGAATCCCATTTTTAAATGCTTAAGGAGCATCCACCATCACCATCTCATGTAAGAAAGATCTTGGGTACAGTTGAAACCAGACAAAGACATGAAAGAAAAGAGCAGAGTTTGTTATGAGCATTGAAGCTAGAACTGACAGCTTTGTGATTTTAGAAGACAAACCGAAGCATTGTGATATTTTTGGTGTGAAGCATGGTGATTTGTGGGTGGATTGCAATGCCACATGTTGTTATTTCAGTGCATTATCATCAGGGTTTACTGAAGCGTTTCTGTGCTTCAGCAGAGTGTCATTATCTCCTGTAGCAGCTTCAGCTCAGAGAATCCTAAGTTCACAGATAATAAGTGAATAAAAAAAATAGACTTTGCCTAGATTTGCATCTTAATATTCTAGCAAACCATATAACTGGAAGCATTTAAAAGAAAAATATTGTTAAATGTAGTTTATATATACATTCATACCGGAGGCCTGATTCTCACTTCAGTCTATTCAGAGAGTGGAAACATGCCTTGTTACTTTTGCAAATAATCATGCAGTTTCCATTTCAGATAATAATTGTAATTAAAGAATATATTGGAAGAATTAAAACAGACATTTTTCTTCCAAAAAGATACATTACTTCTAAAAAGAGTATCAATTATGAATTATTATTCTTCTTCACAGGTACTTTATAGGCACAAAGAATGCTGCAATTTTTTGTCAAGGACAGATGCAAAGACTATTATTATCTTGTTAAAAATATGGATCTGATCTTGAAACACTGGTGTAAATATGAACTCTGCTTTCCAGATGCAAATCTTTAAGCTAACATTAATGGAAATCATCAGATGGAAGTGTTCCCTACCACATTGAATATCCGGAGCATACAATGCTCAAACTTAGCGGAATTTGAAGAGATTCCAGAATATTTAGTCTGTAGGCATTTAAGCTAAGATCTGTTAAGCACAGCTGTGTATTCACTTGGATAGTAGCTTCCCACACAGGCTGAACTGTACTGAGATTATTTTATCCGCATGAAGGACCCCTGTGTCCCTATTACCAGGAAATAGTTAATAATCTTTCCCACTGGGGCCCACATGCACCTGCACACTGTGGTGTGTGGTTTCTCCTGCAGCTGCATCTGTGACTGTGCTGCTGCCTGTGTAGAGGTTTTAAAGTGTAAATGGAGAGTTGATGAGGCTACCCTTCAGTGGTAATGCAGCTCCAAGGGCTGCTGCAGAAGCAATGAAACCACTCTCTGAGTAAAGAAACAGTTTAAACAAAGTGTGTTTCTCAGCTGCCAATATTTCCCATCTCACTCTGGAAATTTCAGTACATTTCATAAACACCAATTTATGATGTATACTCGCAATGCCATTCTGGAGTTGCTGTCTGTTATTATCTTCATTTTTTCCAGAGGAAGAAATGTGAGACCTTAACTGAGTTTCCTAAGGTCACCAAGAGCAAGCCTGTGGCAGAGCCAGATATGCAACGGAGATCTTCACCAGCCCTGTAGTTTGGCTGTTTAGCCACTCTGGTGCTCCCTTAGTTTGCTATCTGAATTCCTTGAGCAAAAGGAGGACTGTTTTTGTCCTGGTTGCTAAAACCCATAGTTCCCAATATCTGCTCCTTCTCAGGAATGAGATGATTATGGGGGTCAGTAGTCAGAAGAGAGTTATCAGCTAGCCCTGGGCTCCAGGAGCAGTGATTAGGATCATCTGTTATTAACCACAGAGGCATGCTCTGGAGCAGAAGTGCTCAGTTCCTCTATTTGAGATCTGTCTGGTGTGAGGGTGATATATGGGAGGGAAGAGATTGTGTTCACTGATTCTACAAGGTGATGTGATTTAGAGGTGCTAGACTGTTGTTTCAGTCTATTCCCGTCATGCGATCCCCTTAAGGCTCATATACCACTAATGGATTGCCAGAGCCAAAGGACCGCTTGCCCTTTGGACTCCTTTTCTGCACCATTCCTTCCCCCACCATGCTCCCCATGATGTGGTGGGAGAGTGACATTTGGCCCATGAGCCAAATCTGATGCCTTTAGCCTGATGGAGATTTTTGTCCTCCAGGAAACATTTTTAAGCCAAGGATTTCAGTGTCAACCTTGCTTTTAAGAGAGTGTGTGCTGTTATCTTTAGCTTTACAACTTTCTGAAAAGAAAAGATTTATAGGAAGAAAATGAGAGTGCATATAGGCACCTTATCATCCAAGACAAGCAGACAAAAATGGCTACAAGAATTACTGTATGTGGCTGTTGGTGCATGGTTGCACAGGGAGTTTTGCTTGATGTTCACACACAAAGCTCCTTGTTTCAAGCGAAAAAGACTAGCGGGGTGAGCAATCATGTAAGTGGAAGAGATGCTGGCTGTGTTTTCTGTACCTTTTGGTGTAAAAATCCTCCCTGTCTGCTCTAACAGTAGCTGTATTTAGGTTAAAAACACAAAATATCTCGGCATAAATCACTGAGGTTTTTGTTTCTTTTGGAGACTTGTTTTTTCCCCTCCCCCACTTCTTGGCTTTGTTTTATTTAACCTAAAATAAAAGTCTCCTTTTTTTGTCAGTAGGAAAAACATATTCCTTTGTTGCACAGAAAATGACCCACACTTTATGTGGTTTAAAAGAACAAAAGTTTAAGGAAAGATTCCTGGGAAATATCTTAATACTGACATAGCCCAAAGCCTTGATAAGAACCCCATTGAGCTGATATACCCACACATACATATGTAACAGGTGGCCCCTGCTCCCAGACAACCTGCTCCCAAAGAAAATGAGGCATTTTCTCCCAATATTTAGATGCTATAAATATTTTGAAGCTCCTGCTCGGGGTCTTCATGAACACAGTCAAACCCCTTTTCAGCAGCAGCTGCCCCTTTGTCCCCTCCCTGTCTAAGGTGCCTGAATTGCCAGGCCACAATGCAGCAAGTTTAATTTGGAGGAAAGAAAACTGGGGGACGTCATGGTCATCTACCATTTATCACACCCAGCATTCAAACATTAGAGCCTCCCTTAAAGAAATGAAGGATCTACCTCTGAGTTTCTCTTCTGGTACCTGGCACATCTGAGGAGAGCAGCTTCATCTTTAGGCTCATAGGTGTTCTGGGCAAGTAATTTGTCTGTGGAAGCTTTTCTACTTATTATAACTTAGGCCTAAGGACTCAACACTTCCATGAAAATACCCTCTGCAGGAGGCAATAGAATCAAGTTGGGGTTTTTTTCCTTTCATTTTATAGATGGCAAGAGCTGCAGCAGAAAGCAAACTCCAGTGAACCATTTGCCTTAACTGTGGAGCACCTGGATTCGACATCTGTTATTAGCCAGGCTAAAAAAAAAAAAAAAAAGGATTGTACTACTAATGACTCAACTCATGGTGGGAGACATCCAGCTCGGACTCCTAGCTCAAGGAGAGCCTCACAGCTGCGAGTGGTAAGGGAACAGCAAAACACCCTTCATCTGCTCTGGAGCTAAGGCATTTGAACACACTTGTGAAACTTGAGGCTAAAGGTTGCTTGTTGGATGGCTTGGCAACTCTTCAGGCTTTTGCAGGACTCTGATGTTCCTCCTCTCTACCTACTGAAAGTTGTGCCTTATTCTGGGCCTCCACTGAGCTCTACCTGGAGGTCAGGTGCCGCAGCAGAGCAGCCTTCATCCTTTGCATCTGCAGACTGGCAATCACAGCCTTCCTCCCCAGCACCTCGGCCGGTGTTGCTTTATATTTGTGCCCCACACATTTCAAATCTAGTATTAAATGCAATGAAACTATCTGCCTCTGGCTATACTGAAGAAATTCATGCTGCCACCAGTAACACCAAATAAGGCAATGAAAGACATTGCCTAGTTTTCTCAACCTTTTATTTTCCTCCCTAGAACTATTTTTAGTTAAACAATTTTATGCCAAAAAACCTCTGTCTGTGTCCAGAACTGCCTTGGTCATCGGCGCTGTTACCAGGGACTCGAGCTTTATGGCCCTCATAACTCCAGAGGGCGAAAGGTCGAGCTGTGGAGCCTTTGTGTCAGCTCCACATTTCTCTTTAAACACATGTGAGAGACAAAGCTCCCCTGAGACCCCCATGGAAACTGCCTCCAGGGGAGGGGAGAGGGTGAGAGAGCACTGGCCTGGCAGATAAAAGCAACATCAAAAGGAGCAGAGAGCAGCTGTCCATCTGGAGAAGCAAACTTTTTTTTTTTTTTCTCTTTAGAAAGAAACTGTCTCAAAGGATAGTCTAAAAAATTTTTTCATGGAAGGAAAAAAAAACAACCCACCAACCAACCCACCAGAAAGGGGGAGGGAAGAAAAGCCCAAACAGCAAACAGAAGGAGGTGCTGCTTGGCAAAAATCCCAGGCTGAATCATTTAAATCACTTTTAGTGCCTCCAAATGCAAGTCACTGCTCTGTTTATAGAGTCACAGCGAGAGACCTGAAGAGAATACATTTCCCAAAGCAACATCTGAGCTTGGGAACAAATCAAAACGCACTGCATACATTGCAAAACCCCTTCCTTCTGACCAAGCTTTTGTAGTGTTGCTGGTTTGGTGTCAGCCTCCATCCCCTCAAGAAAAAAAAACAAAGCCTAATGACGAGATAGCTGAGCGTGTTTATGACAGGGAGGGTTTCACTACAAAGGCTTTCCAGTAGGTATAATTGCCAATAATAAACAGTCTGAATATAGCTAGTTGTTGGTCAACACACCAGTATAGGTGTAATCCTTTTCAAACTGACAAATTACACTTCCTTAATATCAGATTTACAGACATATAAAGCTCTTCTCCCAGGCTGTGCCTTTTAAAATACTTATTCAAACACAGCCTGTACCCACCTAAAAATCAAAAGAACTGAAGTCAAACTCAACAAATTCATCAGCAAATCCCGATCTGCATCATAAATGGGGCTGACAGGGCTACCTACTACTCCTACCCTCATCCAAGAGCTTACTATCATGTCTACTTACAGCCAACGAAGCTTAAGGATATGCTGACAATACATTTTGCTTTTCAATACTGGTTGAAAATACCTTTCAAAAAGGTTATATAAAAATCAAGAAAGTTTAATTCTTATTTTTCACCAATCCAACTCTTTCAGTGTTGTGCAGCTGAACATTTGAAATTGAGCACTCAATTGGAAACTCATTTAATCTCTGCTTCAGTACAACAAAGATGTTGCAAATGGCCTGTAGACATATTTATCTACCCTGTGTGATTCCTAACATGAAAATACCTGGCAGCTTCCCACGTGTCCAGCAAAGTACCACGTGCTGAAGGGAGAAGAACTGACATATGGATAACATAGCCCTGCACCCTCATAAGGTGGACAGCACCCCTAAAAGCTGCATTGTTGCCCAGGTGCAGAAATGAGATCTTCCTTCCTCTCCTCAGAGCAGGTACAAGCCATGACCAGAGGCAGATATCTGGCTCACTGGACCACAGCAGCAGTCTGACAGTCTCTGACACCCTGTGGGGTGCATTACAGGTGCGCCTATGCAGCAGCCAGCTCAGCCTATGCAACAGCATTTACACAGGACTTCTGCATGTGTAGAAAGGTGAGGAGGAGCACAACCCCATTCATGATTCACCCTCATCAGCATATCTTCATGTCTGCCACAGCCTCACACAGTGACAGCTTGAGGTGCTCCCAAATACTTGTGGTGGCACTCAGAGGTCAGGTGGGAGTGCCTGAGTGTGTCCAGCACATTGCATGCAGAATATTTCAGGCAGTGCTTCAGACCTTGCTGGCCTGGAGGGAGAGAGATGGAGCCATGGGGAGATCTCTTGGGAACTTCTGGATATCATCCTAATCAGTGCAAGCAGGGGGCAGTAATCCCACTCCATGCCGACAGAAACTACTTTACCTTTCATTAACAGATCTGTGGCATCTTGGTGCACCTCAACAGAGATCTCCATATGCAGCATGATGGCGTCTGTGGCACCCTCCTGCCTCCAGCTCAGCCAATCCCTGTGTTCCTCGCAGATCCAGCTCCCACCTCACACCTTCCTGCTGCTGAGATAATAAATACCTCGCACCTCAGCACAATGCATGGCCAGGATGCTTTCCCGCTCCCTGACGGCACATCCAGGGAGGCATATTGGCAGGTTGCTGGAGGAGGCGAACGTCACGAGCTGGTGAGCAGTCAGGCCACCGTGGCCTCCTCCCACAGTCCCTATATCTTGCAGGGCCAGACTGCCAAACACGTCCACCTGTCTCATGACAGGCCACTGGGATGTCTCACATGCTAGAAAAGATTTGAGAGGTCTGCCTCACTACTGAGAAGCCTGTGCAGGGTCCCCTCTGCTGTCCTCACCCAGCCCAGGGTTTAGAGGGGCTGGCAGGTGAGCTTCCTCATGGTTTTGGTCCAGAATTGGTGCCTAGAGTACTGTAGATTACTTCAGCTCTTCATCACCCCTACTTTCTGATGAGTACATACTCTGTATTTACTCTTGCATTTTGCAATCCTGTGCCACTGTTACCAGGGTAGAGACATTCCCTTCCCATTCCCTCTTGGTGCGGAAAGGCAAGCAGTCCAGGAGAGTCCAGGATTCACACCGATCTATCCATGGGGACATTGGGTACAGGTGGGCTCAAATTTGGATGCAGAAAGCCAGCAGTAACTTCATGCCTAAGGTGCGTCCAGAAGTCTTTTACCCGAAAGCCAAGTCCCCACACGTCAAACTGCTACTTCCAGTCCCATTGTCCTGGCATGTCTCCAGTCCCAGCTTTCATAGTGGGAAAAAGCACAAAGCCTCTCCTGCCAAGTGGTTCTGGCGCCCTGTCCTGCTTGCAGCCCCACAAACCCTAAAGTTGGCTCTGATGGCCTTGATGAAGAAGAGGGTGCTGTTTTTTCCTCAAGAGAGAGCTATATGCCATGAACCACAGAATCAAACTGTGGCGAAACAAGGGTTGCCCATACATCTACACTTTCAGATACATCCTCTTTTTCTACACATAAATATCTCCAGTTTGACCTTTTTTGATAGTTTTATTTTTTAAGCTTTATGTATTTCTCATGGTTTTCTCAATATCTGGTTGGCCCATCAGTTCAAAATCCCCTTGCTAAGCTGCAGCATGTCTCAGAGTCTCAGGCAGGTGCCCAGGAGTCACCTTGAGGACAGGCAGCACTCAGCTCATGCTGTTGTGCACATGCACTGTGCTGACCAACCACATTCAGCAAGTCCAATGTGCAGACCTGTTGTGTGTACTGCCCAAGATATCTAAAGAGCAATCTAAAATGCAAATAATAACTGTACAGGGCACATGCAACACCTCTAATGATACTTCCTGGAAGTACCAGACTTGCTTGCACCATGTGCTTACTGTGCATCTGTCTGCAGTAAATATGGGAGCCCTAAGGAGAATTTGCTGTAAATGTGTTACTTACGTTTACTCGGTCTGTTCAGGGTGTGCTTCCACCTGTGGCAACGGGTTGGTACTTTGGTGATCTCTTTGATTCCTCAAGATTATGTCCCAGCTGTATCTAGAGCAGAAGTTCTGACACTGCTCACTGCTGTTGTGCCCAGTTCTGCTTATGTGGTGCACATGATACTAACACTACTAATTTCTAATTCATCTAATTTCCCTATGATTCCACAGTATAAGATTTGCATATGAGCTCCAATATCTTAGATGGAATTATTCCAGACATAGCTGAATATAATTTTCATTAGAATCTGTCCCTTAACTGCATTTAGCCCTTGACTATATTTAAAGTATGTTTCATCTTCCATGGGCCTTTAAAATGTTCTTGTATTTGCACAGTGTTGTAATGAGTGCAGCTCCAGAGCTGTTCTGATCAGCTGGGCAGAATGTGTGGATGGAAGACAAGGTGGTTTTCATGTCTGGGCTGAAGCTGAGACGTGTCTCTACTCAATAGCCATCTGAGTCTGAATATCACCCTTTTTTAGCAAGCTTTGAGCATGTAAAAAAAAAAGTGCTTGCAAAAACAACATTTGAAAAAAAATCCTTCCCATTTTAAGGGTAACTGTCCAGAATGTTAATTTATTAAAGAAAGTCCCACTAGACCGTGTACAGGCTCTGAAGAAAAGTCCTGGAGGAGCATAGTGGACTGAGAGGAAAGCCTGAAAGTTTGTCGGGGCTTTTGTAAGAGTCACTTTCTTACTCTTTCCTCATCAAGCACCCTGTGTGCTCTGCAGGATTTGAAAGACTATGAGAAAGAGTTTGTGGCCTGCCTCTGTGTAAGAAAGCACTAGTGTTAATGTGGCATCCTCATCAGGCACATGAGGCTTTCTCCAGGGCCTTGAGAATCACCTTTCACCACTCTTTGTTTTGTTTCTCTAAAGCGCTGCCTGTACTGAAGGGGTTACTGTCTCCTACAATCTAACAGTGGGGCTGACTTGGCTGGAACAGACATTAACTTCCACAGTAAATCTGGCAGGAGCTGGTAATTACAGAAAAAGCAGCCAGGGGTCATGGCCAGCCAATGCTCTGGAGTAACAGAGCAGAAAATCAAAACAGAGGGGGAAGGGAAATCATATTCATCATAGTCTTAGGGCTGAGGTCGGTCTCCTCCAAACTATCAGGAGCCTGTCGTCAATTGTTATGTTTAGAAGTAGCCTCTGGAAGATGAGGTAATAATAATGTTAAACATTAACTTGTTAGTGCTCCCGCTGCACTGGAAATTCACCTCCACCCCAGCACAGCTGGGAAGGGGGAATGAACACTCCCTGGAAACAGCCTGGAATACGGTTTGCTGATTGCACTCCTGTATTTGTCCCACTTCTGGCAGGCTTCTAGCACTAACACACGACACCAAGTTTCCTGCTTCGTTGGTCCTATGCTCTCCCCAAAAGTTCTGCATTGCTTCAAAGTTCTCCAGCACATGCTTCTACCCGGTGGGCTCTGGAGTGCCGGCAGCAGGGCAAGGCAGGTCTGGCAAGGAGAGGACACCCGCATCTCCTTGTCAGGGACTTGGGTATGGAGCAGGAGCAAGCAACCTGATAAAGCCTGGGAGAAATGAAGACTGGTGGTGTTACTGCTGTCCTGCAACAGCACACACTCAGCACTCCAGCTTCTCTCCTTACAGCCAGTTACATTAGTGTGTACCCTGTAGCTGTGCTTACATGCAGGCCAACACTACCTAAGAGCCCATCCATGAAGGAGTGAGGTCATGTCATGATGGGAAGGGCTGTAAAATGCAAAGCAACTACAGGTAAAATAGTTATCTTGCCACTGGAGAAGCGAGAAAGCTCTTCAGTGCTCATTTGAGCTTCTGCTTGGGCTCTCACAAGCATACAAACCATCACACTGTCCTGCTGGGAAACCCCATCCCCTTGGCATAGTTGCTTAGATTAAACAGACAACATCCCATTGCAGAAACACTGAGAGGAAAATGGGGCTTTATCCCTGGCTGTGATGCAGCTTGGCACATACCCTCCAATGGCTGCCTGGTCTCACCCAGCATTTCTGTAAATGGGGTGTATAAAACCTGCCTTAAAGATGTGCTGAGGCTTAAATAATCCACAATTACTGAGCACTGCTGGTATCTCCAGAAGATGAGAGCCACTAAAATGCAAAATTAAACTATCGGTGGCAATATAAAAGAACTTGGGGTCAAATACATAGAAGACATGCATTAACTGGTGCAGGTTGAGCTGGCCTCCAGAAAACGTAATTGTACAGGTTGTCCCACATGTTTGTACACGGTGGGCTCTGTTGTGTTGCAGCCCTGTTCTGCTCTGAGGGGCAGGCCACTTGCCAGCTACTGCAGAGAAGAATTAGAACAAGACCCCCTTTTCTGCCAGGCTAGCATCCCAGCTCAGGATGAGTGATCTTGGATAGTGATGGAGAAACAGTTTGTTTACTCGGTCAATGAGTAACGAGGCAGCTGTATTGGGAAGTACTCAGTGGAGCAGAGATGAAGCAGGCGAGCAGCCGACGCTGTTATATGGGGTGGGCTACTGGCTGACTCAGAGAAGAGAGGCCAGGAGCTGTGTGTGGCAACCCATGGCCAGCCACTGCTCAGAGCAGAAATTCATCTGCTGGCACCAATCCACCAATTTTATCCCAATACAGTTTACTCTCAAGGTAGTGCTGGTGTTGCAGTAATCCCATAAGCAGTGTGCAGGGTGGTAAAACAGATACCTGTAAGCAGATGTAAAACAGCAAAGTGTAAATTATGGCATTTTCACATGTACGCTGCCTTCTACTCACTCTGCTGCATCTCATCTTTGCAATCATAAAACCCTATAAAAAATGAGAAAAAAAAAGGATAGTTGGTTCAGACTATTCTTTATCTGTTGGTAGCCACTCGCTTCCATACTGCACACATCACCTTGCAGGTCACCCTGTCTCAGCTTTCACATTCAGCTTTAGCATCTGACAAACAAGTGGCCAATTTAATTCATGACTACATATGGAGGGAGACTTAGTAGGTGCCGGTCACGCGATGACAAGTAACCAGTGCATGTCTTTGCTTACAGCAGATGTGATTCAGCCAGTGGGGCATGGCTTATGCTGAAGAGTGTGGGCAAGAGATAGCGCTTGCACTGTTGGGCTGGGTGTGCAGCTGGGTAATAACCAAGCCATGGCCCTAGACTGTGATTATAGAATCACAGAATCACAGAATCACAGAATGTCAGGGGCTGAAAGAGACCTTGAAAGATCATCTAGTCCAACCCCCCTGCCAGAGCAGGATCACCTAGACCAGATCACACAGGAATGCATCCAGACAAGTTTTGAATGTCTCCAGAGAGGGAGACTACACAACCCTGCTGGGCAGCCCCCTCCAGTGTTCCAGTGAAAAAATTCCTCCTCATGTTTACATGAAACTTCCTATGGCTCAGCTTCCACCCATTGCCCCTTGTCCTGTCATTGGGCACCACCAAAAAGAGTAATGATGATGCGTAGTCATGCACTTGTATTTCCAGGCTGCTCAGCAGGCTGCAGTGCCCTGGGGTTGGGGCTCTGAATTCTTTTTCTTGTGTTTCTGGTCAAATAAGAACAGAGAGCCACATGTATCTTTTCTCAGGAGATTTCTAGTCCAATTTTGCAAGCCCAAGGCGTCAACAAGCTTCAGGTGTTCACACAAACTCTGAAGATAATTGAAGCCTGATTCTGTTCAGGTGCAAGCCACACCATTCATGGACAATGTGAGGCCATGCAGCTGCAGCCCAGTACCAACCAATGCTCTGCCACCCAGCTTCAGGAAGGCCATTGAGCAGCAGCATGGGTGGACATTCTCTGGGGCAGTCTGAGGGAAGTCAGCACTATGACTGCCCACACAGCCCTCCAGCCTCTAGGCACAGTTCCTCTCAAGTAGCATTAGCAGGCATAATTTCCTAGAATTAAATATCTCCAGGGAAAATGTCCAGTTGGGTCCTCTCTAAGAAGGTCCAAACGAAGTGCCATTTGAACTTTTTAAACTGTAAAATATAAGGACACGCAAAAATAATAGTCAAGGAATCTTCAGAAGATGTGGGAACAATTCTGACTCTAAACAGAAGTGCAATTTTCTCTAACCTCAGAGTCATGATTCAGCACTTCTAAAGTAAATAATTTACAATAACAAAAGCAAGAAACTAAGAGGTTTGTATGGGATCAAGGTAAAAATGAATTTTGCAATGTGAGAGGGATGAAAGGTAGATTATTGTGAAAACGGGACATCTTGATCCTACCACTAAGGAAAAGCTGAATCCTCCACCACAAAACCTAGTCTGAGTCATTGTTTAATGAACCGAGAACTGCTTGCAAAAACTCATCTCTGTGCTCTTTTTTTCAGATAATAAAAACAGTGCTGATATTTTTATATTGAGTTAATGGTCTTGAAGAAGAGCCACAAAATTGTACTTTGCTGCACAGAGAGGAGAAATAAATCTAGAGGGTAACAAAAAGATTCTGGATGCACTGTTTACTTAACCCCCACACCGAACCTCTTCTTTCCCTTCCACATGAGCACCTAAACCCACTTGTGTGCTTATTGGGAATTACGAAGTCTGTTTTCAGGGTTGCAGGGTTTTACAGTATGATTAAAAAAAAAAATAAAATAGAAGCCATCCTGTGCTCTCCTCATGTTTGCCAGCTCTACTGACACCGAGGAGGAGGATGCCAACATAGCTTAAATCTCAGTAGACCTTTACAGAGCTGGCTCAGTGTTTCTATCCACATTTTACAGCTGGAGAAACACATTCAAAGTCAGGACCTTGACATTACCAGTGTGCTTTCACAAACCTGATGAAGCTGCCCCAGAGTTAGCAAGATGAGCCTTGGCACAGGCAGGTCTCCTTTTCTGGTAGCAGAGTCCCAAAGACATCTGAAAACCCTCCCGATATTAGTAAGAAGGGATTTCTATGAAAAGGTTGTCCAGGTCAGGCAGAACTTAAGTGATTTGCCCAGGACCAGTGTACAGGTTATTGTCAAAACTAGGAAAGGTAGTGAAATCTCTGCCTCCTTGCAGTTAAGGATGTGTGTAGACAATTGGGCTGGGAGCTTGTCATCACCTCTTATGAGGAAAGTGAAAAGGGGAGGCCTCTTGGAGAGCATTAGTGCTTTTATTGCAGAGCGATATTACAAAAGATTGCACAGTGGAACATGTTCCAGAATCAGGAGGGAACTCAATCCTAAACCTTTTGATTCCTTTTGCAGCTGGAAGCATGTCACAGCAGGATCCACTGCAGGTCCTAATGCTGGAAAACAATGTAGATAAATGGTACAAGAAGGTTTTTCTCATATAAAACCAGTTTTGGTTTGGTTTGGTTTTTTTTAAGATGAAATTGTTTTCACACCAGGCCTGTCCCGAACACTAATACACTAAGAGAAGGACCACAGCAGGCTGTGGGATGTGTAGATGTGGCATGCAACATGAAAGTGGAAATCAGCTGTCGAATAAGATGTTATATTGCACTTCACTGCTTTGTGACCCTTTTTCTTACCCTTTGACTGGGCTTTCAGAATGCTTCCAACAGATCTGTATACTTAGACTGCAGTATTTCAGATACCTGCAACTGTAAAATTCCATGAGGAACAGCCTGAGAGCTTGACTCCCTCACCTTGAACCTCCTTGGATGTGGTCAGGGCATAGCCAGCCACTGGTGTGTGAAAGCCAGCATTTGCTTGCTCGCTCATTTGCTTTCAACCTCCACCCCCCATAGCCATTGAAATGTTGCTTTTGGCAAGAACTGGGGCACAGGGGAGGGACAATTACCACGAGCACTCATTGTTTGCAGAATGTTTTTCTTAATGCTTTAGAAAAAAAAAAAAGAAAAGGGTCAGGTTGAAAGGTCAGCCGACCTCTTTGTTTTCTTTGGAATGAGATTCAAACCCTTCAGAAAATGTTTTATTAGCTCTTCTGAATTTCACTTTCCACAGAGGTTTTCTCTCCAGGCAATGTTTAGAGGCACCAGCAAGGAGTGCCCACACTCATCAAGCTGAAAGTGATTTAAGGAGGACAAAATCTGCACCTTGGCTAATGGAAAGCAATTCTGTGCTTCAGATGTTATGAAATAAAAACCCCACTTGCTTGCTGAGGAAGAAGGAGCTTGGGGAGTGAGCAAAGGGCTGTGGAGTTTACCTTAGCCCTGGTCAGTATTAATTGGAAGACTTTTTCTTGTGACCCAACCATCAGCTACTCATACCAGGAGCTGTTACAGTCTCATACATAGACAACAAATGTCTGTAGGACAAGTCCCCCCAAGGGTCATTTCAGCATTTTGGCCTCTGTGGAGCAGGGCTGGCTGGCAAGGGCACAGTGGTGGCCTGGGAAGGCACTGAGTAGACTGGGGCTCAGGCTGGCACTGAGTAGAGTGGGGCTCAGGCTGTGCCTGTGTGACCCCCTTTCTCCCTGTGGAACAAAACAGAAAATGAGATTCCTCTCCTTTGTGACAGGCTTTGAAACCTGATGACAAAAGGCAGCATTCAGAGCTGGAAACTATTATTGTTTTTCTCTGGGGGCATTCAGTCCAGGACAGGTTGGAGATTCAGCAGTAAACGAGAATAAGAAATGCCATTTACTATAGCATATATATGACATGAAAAGCTTCATTCCCTTCATTTTGATAACATTACAGACCACCATATATTCAGTAAAGTGTGTTTTAGAAGCAATCCAGGTAGTTCCAGACACAGTAATGGCACTAAACTGTGTTGGGGTTTTTTTGCTTTTGTTTTGGGTTTTTTTGTTTGTTTTGTTGTTGTTGTTGTGTTTTGTTTTGTTTGTTGGGGTTTTTTTTCCTTTTTCAGGGTTGTAGTATTTGAGATATAAAAGACATGGGCTCCAGACAGAGATGTTCCTGCAGTTAGGGCCATCAAAGTGGCGTGGGGGCCCTCAGGGATGGAATTCAGACCACAGTCTTATCACAGTGTATGAATGAGAGTAGTTTAGCACACACTTCCTTTTTCACCAGATACTGAAAAAAACTTGAGTTTTTCATTCATATTTCTCAAAATGCTTCACCACAGGAGTAGGTATCACTTCCCCCTCCACCTATACTCTAGCACACAAGTGACAAGCCCACCCGAGGTTGCTAACATGTTTATAGCTTATTGTGGCGATGTCAGTTGAAAACACAGGCATGTCTGCACATGACAGTGAGCAGACCCATGTCAGAGATCCAAGGATCAGGCCTAAATAAACCAGTATAACACTGGGTGAAGAAAGTAGCTCAGCTCTTGGAACGAAGACAGCTGTGTCAGCAGGGTATCTGCACTGAAGGTAGCCCAGCTGATAAACCTGCTACCTGAAGTTTCTACAGTGCTCATCTAGCATGGTTGCTGGGCTTCCAAGCTCCAAGGTGATGGTTCTTCTTTTTTAGGAGAAAGATTGGGGGCTGCTGCACCACAGTCCACAAAGCAACACAGACACTGCCTCTTTGGATGTGGGACCTGGGAGTTAACTTCTACCATTTGTCCACTGTGCCTTCCTATTTACATCTCCCTCATCTGAATGACAAGTGCTGTCCAGCTCAAGAAGAGTCTGACTTGGCAGTGGGTCCCTACAAGTGTCAGCCAATCCCCCATGCAAGCTGTTAGGAGAGTTTTCCTTCCTCATTAGACCTCCCACCTCTGGTTTCAACCGTTAGCTCAGAAGACAAGCCTAGATAAAGCTTTTCTTTACAGAAGCAAATCTTGGTCCCTCACCCAGAACAGCACTGCCCTGCTACATGGCCTGGCTGTCCCCTTTGCAGTACCACCAAGCTGTCTTTCACCCAAGTACACCAGAGTCTCTGAGTGGTGGAGAGTATGGGGATGGTGCAGGCTCATCCTCCGTAGTTTCACCAGACAGGAATTCTGATGGGCCACAACGGTTTGGGATAGCAGTTTGATCCTGCCAAATAAACCTACAGATTACAAACTGGAGGGAGAAGCATGAGTTTCGGCAATAGGCACCCTATGTGAATATGAGCTACAAAAACAGAGTCCTGACCCTCTCCTCAGGCAGGGGAACCAACGCCCGGGCAGCTCCACAAGTGCTCTGACTCTGTTACCTAATCTCCAGCTGTGGGCTCTGCGCTGTGCCAAGTCTCCTTTGGCTCTGTCTAGTAATAATCGTTTCTGGAGTCCCGCCAGGGCCTCCTGCCAGTTCCAGTCACACTCTGCTAATGCGAGAGGCAGAGTTTATTAATTCATCGCCAAGGCCCATTGTCTGGGACACTGCCTGGCTGTTTATTTACTCCAATATGGTCTGTATTTACTCAGACAGAGCAAGCGAGGGGACTTTGTTTAACTTTGCAAGACCTTCTGCTGGAGGAGACATGTGACCTTATGCAGAACTTCAGATAAATGTTCAGAGCTCGGGAAGGACTTTTTTTTTTTTTCAAGTGTGGCCTCAAATAACACCGGTAGCCAGTATTGACAAACTGTAGCAAACTGTAATAAAGGAAAGGAAAACACAATTAAGAGTTCTCATTTGAAATACATTTGTGAATGTTTTGAAGATAAAAGGAGAAAAACAAGCGCATACCCTAAGACTGAGGCCAAGAGATAGGGATTTGCGACAAAGGGAAAGGGCTCTGCTCAAAGAAAGGGACAAGTCAAGACATGTTAACCTGAGGCCACCCTCCCCTTTCCACTGACCTCCAGCAGCATGTGTCTGAGACTGGAGGTGGGAAGAGACTTCTGCAGAGGCCTCCCTGTAATGTCACCTGATGGCAGCAGGCTGGCTATGATATGAAAGCTCACACAAGGAGACCAGCTATGAAGACCTGCAAAGCTTTGCCCATCAGGAGGGTATTTTTTTCCCAGGCAATGCTGGTCTGCTGGCATAACCTTTGGTGTGAATTTCTGTTGGAGTAAAGGTGGCTTCTCCTAATGCACCTGAAGATGAAATATTCGTTTTGTTGGTTTTTTTCAACAATATATCCTAGTTAAGGAAGTCCTGCTTTCTTGTTCATCCTTTCACTTTTGCACTGTTCTCAGTTGCACTTTTATTTGTTGTGAAATTGTGCTGTAGTCTGAATCTTTGTAAGGATCTCAGTTTAGGAAAAGAAAGAAAAAAAGCCCAAACAAACTTTTTTTCCCTGTGAAATGATATTTGTGTCCCGGCTAATGTGCAGCTATACTGGGTAAGCTCAGTCCAAAGAAAGGCTACTATATTATTTTAATTCTACTGCTTTATTTAATGTGATAGAAATTGTGCATGCATGTACACATGTATACAAGCATACAGTACTATATGCATGTATGTATTTATAGAGACAATCCCCTGGGGGGGGGGTAGGGAAAAAATACTGCAATCTGAACAGTGCATGCTCTTGTCTGGCTTGTTTTAAGTCAGATCCTCAATGCTATTGTAACATGGTTTTGTATTTAATTTCCTGTGTTTGTAATTCTAGCCAACTTCCAGTGTTGCTTGTGTGAGTGTTTGTTTGGGTTTCTCTGAGGGCCTTTCTTTTGTTGGAAAGTGTGAGGATTTTAACATAGCTGTTAACACCGTACTAAAAAGCGTGATCTTGTTTTCATTGGGGCAACTGCTAAAACACCCTTCTGGTCGCAGCGGGAGTGGCGCTGGTTCCCTGCCCTGCATCAGCATCTCCACACACTGGCTCTACCTCTGTCTGGCGACACTGTACAGCCAGCCCTCGGGGGAGGCTTTGCTCCCACTTCTCACCAATAATAAGACCCGTATGCCCTCATGGCAGCGGCAAGCCCAAGCTGTGACTGACGGAGCAGGTGCATTTAGTTCCTTGCAGCTCCAGGAGTTTTCTTACTTTTCGTGGACATGCCCGAGGAGGGGAGCAGCACACGCTGCACTGGTCAGCTCACACCACTGCTTCCTGCGTTCATGCCAACCAATTGAAGGTGCCCAGGTGTGAAGCCAGCATGGCAAAGACCGTGACCTGTGTGCTTGTCTCTTTGGCCTGGCCAAAGAAGCATCTCTTAAACATGAGCAAGGCTACTGCCTGCTCCCTGCTGCCTCCAGACATTCCCCCCCAGCCTGCACTGCATGTTTTATACAGGGACAATTGACCTCACAGTATTGATGGCACCAGCCTCAGGACACCACTTTTGCTAGGGGTTGTGTAGAGGCTGGTTTCTGTGGCTGCCAGCTGCCCACCATGGTGGCTTCTCTTCGGGTGATGTGCTGGTTGCTGGGCCATACCACATGTGGCTGAGCTGGGCTGCGGCATGGCCATCTCTGCAGCTGCTGCCAGGAGGGCTGTTTATAAACCACACTCCCTCCTGAAATTTGCAGCTCCTGCCCTTCTCCTTCGCAAGCCAAAGCTGTCTCTCCAAACACGCACAGTGGCTGATACTACTTGTTTGTTTACTGGGGAAGTTTTGCAATGGAGTGTGAAGAAAGTGATATAACTGTCAGGCTAGCATGCATGGGGTAGTATCAAAACAGTGTGGGGGAGGTGATGGGTGGGTTTGTGTCTGAGCAGAACAGCACCCTCTGCCTCCCACTGGTTTTCCTTTTCAGTGAGAACCAGCAGCCTCTATGGTGAAAGAGGGAAGGTGCAACAGAAGTTTGGGACCCTCTGGTCTCCTAACTTGTGTTGTGCGGACCACATCATACTTGTTATTCTTTGAGCTGCATTCTCCCAAAACAGAAGTGAGAGGGTCAGTTCTTTGGAGGTAGACATCTGGGCTGGGCAGAGCCCACAGCATTTTCCTGCCAAACCCCACCATCACCGTCACTCCTCCCAAGGGCTCATACTAACACCTGATGGCTCACTCAGAAGAGCTGCCAAGTGCTATCAGTAAAGGGTCCCCATATATATTGTCTATACCAGCCCATTTCAGTCCAGATGAGTGATTTCTCCATGCTTTTGGGGCCTGGGGCTGGTATTCCCCAGTGGTTTATTTGGAGCAGCACGTGAGTCCTAGAGGATGTGTAATCTTATGTTGACCATTGGGCCTCATTTGTGTATTTTATTAGTTAATTTTTAAACACTGACCTAGAGTTCTGGATCCATTTTAAAATAATCCAAATTATAAATAAACAGACTGCCTAGCATAGGCTTGGAACAATAAATCAGGAGAAAAACAATTAAACACAACAGAAAAAAAAATTGGTCTTGAGAGAAAACAGACACTGAAAGAAGAAAAGGCACACCAACATATAGTCTACAGGGAGAAGCAGAAGTAGTACAAGACTGAAAAAAAGGAAAAAAAGGTAAAGAAACTTCACATCCTTTATAAAGAAAAAAATAAAAAAGGATTGCATTCAGGCAATAAATAACACAGCATTAGCACGAACAGCTCTGTTAGGTTTAATTACAAGAGATTCATCTTAATGAAAAATCAACCCTCTGAGCAGCTCTTAATATTCACCTTCGCTGCTTGTACCTGCTAACTGAACCCGAGTGTAACCAGAAGAGCCTGTATCACATTAAAGATTACACTCAGCTGATCTTACCCCCCCACACTGCACTAGGGTGATGAAGTGAGGGTGGAAGGCAGCCTGGGGAGCAAGGGGAGCTGGACAGCCCTGGAGAGCAGCAGGGAGTCAAGCTGCCCTCCAGTGCAAGTAGCCCAGCCTGTTTGCTGCAGACCAGGGAGAGCAAAAGGAGCAGTGGCTTTTTTCATGTTACCTCTGAGTTTGGTGGTGCAGGCAACAGTACTTTGTTCTCCCTTCAGAAGACATATGTAGCAGTGCAGTGGGCAATAGCCATTTGCTGCCGCTGCAGCCCATTCTCTCATGGACCTGCAGGGTCAGACCTATGCACAGCCTGGTCCGTTTTTGTCTCCCTGGCAGCAGCCAACATTTCTTTTTCCAGAAGATGCAAGAAATCTTCTGCAGTCATCTGTCCTGGGGAAAACTGCTTCTCTGTTGACAATAGCAAGTTTCATTTATGTTCTTTATATCACAACTCTTCTTTAATTTAATGTTGAAAGTCAGTGCTCTTGCACAGAACCATCTAGATTCTTTTACTCACTCTTGGATGCAGTGATGTGGCAGTCAGTCCCGCTGATTAATTACATACTGCATTTGAAAAATTAAGGCAGTGCTTAGATGGTGCAGAGTGGTGAAAATGAACTGTCACCACAGCACTGAAGGGAGCAAAGCTACCACCATCCCTCCTGAGACACACTCACAACGGATCTGCAGACACAATGCCAAACTCTAGGTATTTGCTAGACCAGGTAGGTTAGAAAGCACAGGGAATCCCTAATGGCCCCACCAGGACTAGCCTTTTCAAAGTATTCATCAAACTCCTTGTAAAAGAGCACAAAGGACTTACTTGAGCAAGGCGTGCTTGATTTACAGTGCAACTGCAGTAAGACCAGAAAAGGGCCTGGTGGCTGATTTGGGACATAATCCACTGAATTTATGAATCCTGTGATTTAAGTGGGCTATAGCTCTGTGTCTTCCTTCAGTTGTCTGTCTCTGGAAACATTTACCTGGCCCAGGCTCATCTCCATGCCTTCCACCAGCAGCCCCTCTGAACCTGCCCTCTTTAGTCAGGGATTTTTCACAGATTCCTTCAAAGGAGCAACTTGGTTTTCCCAGCTTTAGCTAAGCAAATGGACCCTCCAGCGTGTTTCAATTGTAAGAACATCCATTCCAGGGAAATATACACTTTTGTGCATTTAATTGCACCTGACAGGGACGTGAAGGCCAGCAAACAGAGGCATTTGCCCACTTCCCAGGCACTCCATGAGACAACACTTTGGCACTCCATGAGACAACACTTCTCCACTCCAACCACCCCACTGTAAACAGAGGAATTCCCAGTGGGACAAAGTCAGGCTGGTCCCCAGCCTCTATTCACAGGATGGAGGTCATGTTTCAGACTGGGGAAGCAGCACCCCAGTAGTGGATAAGGGATCACCAAGATCCAGGTGACTTTCTCTGGATATAGGAACTAAAATGAAGTGCCAAAGATTCAATTTAAGCATTCTAGCCATACTCCTTAAATTAGATGGAATTAATTGTGAGCTAAATACCTTTTGCAAAACACTCCTGCATTCTAATGAGCTGTGTAGTATATCCAGCTTTCCCAAATGTTTAACCAACAGGACTGATAGGAGCAAACATCCAAAGATTTGTTCACATGATGTCCAGTTGTGAGGCTCCAAAGCATTTGGCATGCCGAACAACAAAAGTTTGAAGGACAAACTGTGTGTTCAGTGCATTCAGGGTTGCTTCTCTCTGAGAAGCAGTGACCTGCCTGTTACAGCACACTGCAGCATCTTGGAACATATCCCAAAGCATGAATAGCAGAGATTTGCATCAAGGTGTGCTCTCCATCATATCCCCAGGGTATTCGTGTCTGACTAAATATCACCAAACCCCACTATGCAATATGCATTTAGCACATTAATTAATTACAAAGGGAGCCTTGAAGTAAATGTTCTCAGACACCAGAGTTATGCCTACACTGCAGTCTAAGGCATGACCAAAGACTATGTAGCTGTGCAAGAGCTTTAATTACCTGGCTCAGGTACTGATAATGTAGCACAGATTAGCTACTCAAATATTTAGTTTTCTTGGGACAGTTTTCCATCCTAGGCTGTCTCACATCACTATGGGTAGATTGCTAGTTCTCCAGACCCTGCCTAAACAAGCTATACTCCATTATCTTCCTGAAATAGAAAGACCTTTCACTTATAGATCAACAATTGAAAGCTGATAGACTGGGAGCAAGTCCAGCGCAGGGCCACCAAGATGATTAGGGGAGTGGAGCATCTCCCTTATGAGGAGAGGCTGAGAGAGCTGGGGC
>JANHGL010002493.1:3574-26004 GCA_024611195.1 Ceyx melanurus | reverse complement strand
ATCCTGCTCAGGCAGGGGGGTTGGACTAGATGATCTTCTAGGTCCCTTCCAACCCCTAATATCTATGAATCTGTGAAGCAACCCAAAAACCCCACTACTCCAACAAGCATATTCCATTATCCCTTTCTTTCCTGAGCACTCTTCATAAGAACCTTGGGTGAAGCTTCATGAAAGGCTGCCCTTTCCATCCTTGGCCTTGTGGATAATTGGATCTCTCTGCCTTTGGTGTGACACATCTGAGGCCTTCCATGATGCTGCATGTATGGCCAGCATGTTGTTTGCAGATGTATATGCAAGCTAAGGGGTTGTGGACCCAGCACCTTCTGGCTGAATGAATTGCTGAAGCATCTCACACAGAAGGACCATGGTGTTCTGGGTGGCAAAGCCAGAGGGTGCAGCTCTGCAGTGGGACAGTTGGTGAGGAATAACCTGCTGTTTCAGCATTCACAGACCAAACCAGAGTAATAAATAACTACTTTAAAGGGTTGAGCTGGGGACTCTGAGTACCTGTAACATGATAATGTTTGGAAACGAATGACCCCTGCAAGCATTGAGTAAACAGGTTCAGTGGCTTCACATATTACAGAGACTAAAAATTACACATTACAGAATGAGGAGGAGCCAGAATCTGCTCTTTGCTGACAACCAATCAAAGGACAACATGGCAGCACAAACTTCACACTAGTAGGGACTCAACACCAGGCCCTTCAGAGTGGCCTCTGAGCACCTGCTATTGCTTTGTTATCTTCCTAGAGGAAAGTCTCAGGGATTATTTTTCTGTCTCCAGCCACCTTTGCTGTGGATCCAACTGCCTCAGTTTTCTTGCACAGGCAGCGAGAAGCAGTTATTTGCTGGGTCAGCTTTAGATCCCTGGCTTCTCGATGAATCTCTCACTGGGCTACTTTTATTCTCAAAGAGCCTTCTAAATAACATATACAGTTTCAAGCCAAAAGGGAATTACGCTGTCCAGGCAGCTGTGGTTTATTTGTGTCAAGGTGGGGGCACTAATGTGTATTTGGTCATTCGGAATCACAATTCTTTCAATGTCTTCTAAATCTCAGCTTCATCATTCCTACAGAAACAGTGTCTGGTAACTATTCCAACAGTTTAACTATTTAATTGCTGGAATAAATTACCTCTTTCCCTGCCTTTGTGTATGCATTTTTTTGTCCCAACAGGTTTAAAAAAAATAGATTAACATGCTCGTAATTTCCCCCTCCACCCAGGATCAATATGGCAAAACTTATCATTTTCATGCAGTAAAGAACTTTGATGTTAAAAAGTTGAGTGCAAGATTGCTTCTTTGAAAAGTTGATCTTTCCATTCTGCTATCATTTCTCCAACTAATATTTCCTTCTGTTCTCTAAATTTTCTTCCCTTAAAGCTTTCATTTTGTGGCCCTGCCAAGTTGTCTATATTTTCTTAAATTCTCATTTCCTCTGGCACACATTTCTTGCTTATAGTTACAGTAACAAAAAATAATAATAATACAAAAAAGAAGACAGAAAGAAAAGATTTTGCACCGAGCCCAATTTCCAGTCTGTAATCTTATTTTGTAATACTGCTTTACCACCCTCTTTATTCACATGTTTCTGCTTGATGCAAATGTACATGCTAGGTTTGGAAACTCTTAATTCACTTAGTGTTCAGAACTGTTCAAAAAGAGCTAAAGAAGCAGCATCCTGGTTTGATGTCTTTTATACATTTCTGTTTGCTGTGCAAAGGTTTAGTTTATGCTTTGTTCTTGCTGGTTACTCAGGGTGTCGCATCTCTTCCCTCTTACATCTCACTCTGGTTTTCGTAGCACTAGCATTTTTGTGTTACTCTGTCTCTTACTTCTTTCCCCTCTCCCCAGCGTAAGTTGGGGGGATAAGTCTCATCAACACTTAAGGCTAATTCCTGCAACGGATGCTGAGATTTCTAAGAGAATGGATTTCTGCTTAGCACAGTGCTGAAATAGGTATTCAGTGCACTGGGTTTGATAGAAAGGTGCTTTGTGACTCCAGATTTTTTGGGGCTACATAAACATTCCCTGCTCATTCAAGTGGCAGAAAAACAGTATTAGGGGAAAAAAGCAATGAAAGTAGCAGTCCTTTCTTCTGGAGTGTTAATACCATGAATGACCGAAGATTTAATTTCTAATAGAACTAGAAGCAGGAGTACTAAGAGAAGCAAATTTCCCCCAAACACTTTCTGAAGTATTTTGAATCTTCACAATACTATGAAGAAATAAGTATTTTTTCAGTCATTATTTACAAAGATAAAGTGAGTCATCAAGATGTTACTGCCCAGACTTCCAAAACAACAAGTTCGTACTTTGTGCATCAAGTTCTACATGTGCTTACCATAATTGCAGACTTAATCATAGTAAGGATACACACATGTACATGGGCAGCATAGTCAGGGATACTCCCATTTCCCTGAAAACACTGTGCCCATGCTAGTGGCAGAGCTGGGAAGGACCTTGGCATCCAGCTACCTCAGGCCTCACAGAAGCCCTGAGCTGCCTTCTCTCATATAATCTACAGCCAGGATTTGTAGAAGACTTTGCTTGTATCAGTCTCTTTCAGCATGCAGGCAAAACTAGTGGCAAGAAGGCATTATTTTTGTAAGAAAAGTAAGAGGGGGAACATAAAACCAGCTGCACCAAACCAAGATTACCTGTGACATAACTGAGAGCAGAGAAGAACACCTTTTAAGGAGAGCAACAGGAGGGGAAACAGGAGATCATAATTTTTACATTTAATCTAAAGTTTTAACTCTCCCCCTCCTTTAAATATTCACAAGTCTGGCATCCACCACACACGTCCTTCAGACAAGGCAACTTTTCCTCCCCCATGCTGTACTGCGAGGTGAAAGAGCAGGTGGCAAGAGACTGAAGAGTGCCCCAGTCAACATGAGACCTTGCTGCCCCTTTGCTCCTGGTACCTTTTAGAAGTACATCACAGATCATTCTAGTAACTGAAACTTCAGAGCTGCTGACTTTGAGCTGCTCTGTTTTCACTCCTGGTGGGAGGGGTGGTGTTCAGAAAGCCTGCTTCCAGGACTGTTTACTTTCTGTCAGAAAGAGCTGCTTCTGTTAGAAAGTCTCTCCCCACCAGCCATCTTGAATATTTTCAGTAGGCTTTTCTGATCAAGAAATATTAGGAAACAGGTCCAAAAGCCAGATGTAAATCAAACTGCTCTATCTAAAAGTTAAGGACATTAGTTTTTGTCTCAATTTAAATATCTTTTGCTCTGGTGATGAAGGAGATGGTTCTGTTCTCAATTTTATGTATACTTACCATCTTGCTGACTTGAACTGTTGCAGGGAGAAGGAGATGCTAAGCTCCCAGCCAAGAATTACTTTGCAAAAGCATCTCCTTTCATAGACAAAGCAGGAAATCCCTTCAGGGTTGGATTAGAAAAAGGTGGTAAAGCATAAAGAGAAGGCAAATATACCCAGCAAAGACCTCCAACATGAATTCTCTTTGGCTACAGGCCTACGACACAAAGCTGTGCTCTGGTGAAATCTATTACTTTATGAGTGTAGTATCTTTAAATGTTTTTGAGTCAAACATCCTTAAGCCATTTTCCTCTAAGTTAGTGATTTTTCTGTATGTATTCAATGCCCTGTAAAGAAAGACCAAAATCCCAATACGTTAGAGACTTATGAAGGCACTTACAAGTAGATTTCATGATACACCACTGGGAGCTGAGATGCACTCTCCTAGGCAGAAATGCTTTGGTAGCTCTTGCAGGAACAGCTATAGTGACGATGCAGAGCTCTTCCTGAGAAGACCAGGTTTCTGGTATATTCAGAGATCTTGATAGGGAGTGAAAGCTTTTGATAACTCTATAGGAACTTGGCATCTGTGTGTTTTTCTCTCTCTGGATAAAGTCTTGGCAGCCACTTCGAGTCTATTTTAAACAAAGCCAGTGGTTTCTGGAGAGATGGAAAACACATGAAGGGCATGATGAAAAACAAGCAGAAAACCTGACTATAGGACAGGGCAAAACAACAGTGATAAAGAACATTGCTTCCTCCTCCAGCAGGCAGGCAGGGCAAAGCCTCCTTCACTCCACTCCACCACTCCAGAGATTCTCATTACATTGCTGTCATAGATCCTGCTCAAAACTCCAGAGCATGTCACTTGTCCTGAGCACCCAGATGTTGCTGCCAGCAGGAGGTGGCAGTCCTAGCAGAAGAAGAGAGCAGGAGACATAAACAGCAGTGCAAATGGCCAGGCCATTACAAAAGCTCTGGTACCCAAACCAAAAATAAGTTATCTACAAAGAATGTAATTATGGTCAAAGCCATACATTTGACTTAGGGCCAAGAAAAAGCTGTTTACAACTGTGCGTACGTAGAGAGATGAACCTCTAATTTATGTATGCTGAAACATTATAATTTTTGATCCAGAACCCTCCTTTCCTGTTGAAAAGCTTGGTAACTAAGCCTTGGTCACTTGGATCATGTGGAATATCCATTCAAATCCTTTTACTAAGTTAAGTTTAAAACACTGCATATGTGTGTAGTGCAACCGGTGGGACACGTCCTGTCTCAGTGACCTGTCCTGAACTGCATCCCTCCCACCCCTTAACATTAAGTGCTTCCCGGGGCTGTGCACCAGGGAACTCCAGAAGGCCAATAACACACACAAGAAACTAAGATGGCTTCACATCTGTCTTTAGGTCCTGCCTATACAATCCTTATGATCAACAGCCTTTGTTGCTTTCCATATGCCCAGAAGATTGCTGTTACTTGCTGGGTAGTCTCTGCACTGTAACCTCTCTGGGACAGGAAGGCTATCTTTGCTTTGTTTTGGAAGGCATCCAACTTATTCTCAAGCATTCAACAAGCAGTCAAGACATGATTCAGATGGAGAAGCAGAAACATAACTTGCCTGGGCTTGACAGCATTTCTTTATCAGTTCCCTGTTCAAATCAAATTAGGCTGGCAATGACCGAAAGTAGTGACTGTCTGGAGAGTGTTTGCTGGCCCCCAAAAGCTGTTGCTGTTTTGATATTTTGGTGCAATTCTTTCAGGAGTTGTCCACAAATAATAGTAAAAAAAAAAATCCTATCACATCTGCTACTGGTTGGTATCCTTAGAAGCCATCCCAAAAGACAGATAAAGCATGAAATCTTTGGAGAGAGGATTAGATGAAGGATAAGATATATTAGGTTTGGCAACACTATAACCTACCACAAATTAAAAATTGTGAGTCACTAAAAAAACAACAAAAACAAATCCCAAACAAAACATACACTAAAAAACAAGACTAGAAAATTTTTAAAAAAAAAAATTCTCTCTTTTGTCTTGCATTACCATTTCCAATTCTACCTGGCCACTCACAGGGTCCCTGTCAGTTTACTAACATTGCCATTGCCAACACTCAAAAATCTCTTGCAAGTGAGGCAGATTTGTTGAAAATCAAACATCAGAAATCTTCCTGCTATTCTTGGCTCTGTGAGCAGATTGTGGTCTAGTGGTTACAAACATCATGGCCAGCTGAAACACACCCATGTTTGGGTCATCTGCAAGACATGAACCATGGATGTCTGGTTGCAAGAGCATGAATT
Organism: Ceyx melanurus; assembly: GCA_024611195.1. Lineage (NCBI taxonomy): Eukaryota > Metazoa > Chordata > Aves > Coraciiformes > Alcedinidae > Ceyx > Ceyx melanurus. The sequence goes on along the minus strand of JANHGL010002493.1, from coordinate 20,439 downwards.
TCCAACCTTAGGGCTAACGAATCAGATGCTAACATAGAAGTAGGGATAAGGTCACGTTGCTTCATGAAGTTCTCTTGCAGAAGGGTGACAACATGGATTGTAGAAGGTCCTAATTTGGGATTTCCTTTTAAAAGGCTATGTAGCAAGTAGCTGAGATGTAGTTCTGTGAATTAGAGAGCTGAGTCCTGTTCCAAGCCTTTCTCAAAGTGTTTGCAAGTCTTCTAGATGCAAAGTGGACCATTAACCCTTTAAAATCTTAATATAACATGCTGAAAGACATCTCAGTCAGCATAGTTACTATAACTGAAACTACTGCTGATAAAGTTCTGACCAGGTCTATGACTTTTAATATTTTTTTTCCCCTTGAACTGTCAGGAGATAAAAAATGAATTGTCATAATGGAAATTCTTGCATCAAGGGATAAAACCACATTCTTTATGACAGCTGACAACACTGGGGTAGCGCACAGAGGTTTGTGCTTGAGCTGTCTATACTGTGTTTACCTAAAGATAAACAGAAGTCTCTGAACTTCCCACTGAGATTCCCACTCATCATTAAGTGGAAAAAAAAAAGGTAGCAAAAAGGTAGGGCACCTTTCCTTATGTGTTTTAAGGGCACAGATCTAAAATGAGCAAGTAATGACCCATTTTTAAACCCACTCAGGGCATGCTTTTACTCTATATAGAGCACACATTCCTCTACCTCTTCTGGTAAACGTACAGAAAAGTGTTGAACCTTTCAGTACAGCCAATTAATCATTAGTTGGCAAGATGAAGAAGTGCTCTGGATAAGTACCAACTCAAAAAAAAAAAAAAGAGACATTATAAACCATATCTTATCACGGACAAAGAAGTGCAATGCACAGAAGTAATGTCCCATTATAGAATTGTGTCTATTCTGAGATTAACAAAATGCACCACCCTATTTTACACAGTCATGAGCAAGTAGAAGCACAAAGACAAAGGGAAGTTAACATCCTAACTTTGAACTCTGCAACACCTAACTTTCAGGTGTCTGGCTGCTCCATTGGCTCCATCACCCTGAGCCAGGCACCTGAGTTGCCCCTGAGGCAATGTAAGAAGCAGTAGTTGTCTAAAAGCAGAGGCCACCCAGTAAGAAACCATCTGAGGGGGCCACTGAGGCACAAAGAAAATAAAACACTTTGAATACCAACCAGACTTTGAATACCTCACAAGGAAGGAATACCTCAATATGGTTCAAAGAACAAGCCCTCAAATTCAACTGAGTGTAAACAGGAAGAGAAAAAGATATTTTACTTTCATGCCATGCTTTTTGTAGCCCTAGGATGGTTGTATTAATTCCCTTTCCCTGCTCTCTGGCCCTGACATATCTAAGTGTTATAGCTTCAACTGGAGGAGTTCAGAGCAACCTGTTCTGACTAGTCACATATGTAAGGCTCTCCTCTTGGAATAGACAGCACCAGGCTCAGATCCCATCTGTCAGTAGACAATGTCTGGATGAGTGCTCAAATGTGTGTTATTGGCCGACTGAGAATCACCCTCCCTTGGAACTCTTCTGCACTCTGCTTTGGTGTCGTGCTCTGAAACGGGATGCTCCAGCAGACATCTCCAACGAGAGAGGCCTAAAAGCATCAGCTTAGTAGATCACATGAGACTTCAGCATGATATTGCTCTTGACATATTCAGTGCTTCCAGCAGAATTTTAGGCTTTTGGGGAAAATAAGTGTGAAAAGCCCTTCCAGGGTTAGGCAGCAGCTGGAAGAGACTGTGGGTATGGACTTCAGTATCGAAAGGGACAGGTAAGTGCCTATGCCCTTGCTCATCTAATTTTGCACCTTATGTTACATGAGAGATTAACAACCAGGAGTAATAATTCCCTTCCTATCTTCCTCCTTTTTCTGTTTTATCCACTCTGATGAAGTGCCAAATTTGTTGACTGACTCTGACTCCAAGCACCTTTAATTAAAGGTCACAACACAGAGGGATATTAGCAATTGCAAGTCACATCTACCATGTCAAGGAGAGATCTGTTGCAGATGTGGGCTGTGGTAACTCCAGTCCAGCAAGGGAAACTCACCCAGGCCAACTTTATAGGTGGCCAGTGCAAAGCCAGGTCCTCTGCTTTGGTTCTTCTTTTCCAAAGGGCAAGTGAATTGCCACAGTGGGAGTGAGGATGACTTTGTTTCTGTGGGTGAAGCTACCTGAAGTAAAAGCACCTAGTTCAGGTGGAGGCACAAGGGCATAATAATATAATCTTTAAATAACAGCTTACATAATTAAACATTTATTTTTCTGATAAATCCCAGACTGATTATTTGTTCATGTCTGGGCACAACTCAAATCACTATTTGGTTTCCCAAGAACCATGTTCCCAAGAACCATGACTCATGATCATGTAGGGGAGGAAATGAAGGGAAATGCTTTACTACATCTGACTTTGCAACAACAAATGTCATGTTGTCGTTACCAGTGTAGCCCCAGGCAGGTATATTGCCATTCAGGGACACAGCCATGGCTGCCAGGCCAGGTACTTGGATGACTGGACCAGGTTGATGCTCCCAGGAGACAGATACCAAAGCATCCTGCTGCAGCCTCAGCCCTGCATCCTACAGGCCACCAGACCCACTTGAGGAGCCAGTGCTAGCAGGCAGGGTTGCTGGGCACCTATAAAAGCCTTAAAAATATCTTGAGTTAATACATCTTGGTTTCAGTTTCAGAACTTCACTGAAGTCTTTGGTGGTCTCAGGCAGAAAGGGGATGAGGGCAATGGTGGCAATACTAACGAAGCCTTGCTGTGCTGCACCATGCTGGCCCCAGGGATATAAGCTTGCATTGAGAGGGAAGGCAGAGCTTTCCCCAGAAGCTGGCTGTAACTACATTGAAGTCAGCAGGAGATTTTGCCAAGGAGAACAGTGAGCTCTGTGGTGCATTACTTGTAGAAATGACTTTGGTAAGGTTTTCTTGCAAAGGGACACAAGGACAAACAACTAGGGTACTGGAATATAATTAAGAGATAAAGAAATTATGCTGGATATGGGGGAAACCCTTTGTCAGTGAGATTTATTAGTAGGTACATCAGTCTCCCGAGGGAAATAGGAGAAAGGCATTCACTTGGAATATTTAAAATTAGACTAATGAAAGTGCCAGCAAATATTCTACAGGGACCAGCTTGCACTGACAGACAAAATGAGCTCTGCGACCCTATCCTGTCAGAGGAGGGCTGCACGCAAGTGCCAAGGAGGCCGGCCAAGCTGCCAGTCAGCTGTGGAGCCTGGTGCTCCCTGTGTGAAGGGCAAGTGGCCCCCCAGTGCTGCAAACGATGGGCAGGGTCGTGGGGAAGACACATTGGAAGACACCGAAATATTTTTTTGTAATAACGGCATCTCAGCACTTTCTTGCTGATGAAGGTCCCAAGGAGAGTGCAGCAGATGACGATGGGGAGTCAGAGCAGCCACCCTCCCCTAGGACTGCTCTGCCTCCAATAGCACCTGCTGACATCCAGCTAGCGGAGCAGCAGCCCCTTATGAGGAACTGCATCTTACTCCTAGCATGATCTTCAGACAGTTGCACTTGCAGAGAGGAAAACCTGACTCCATCTTGACAGCCTGTTTGAGCCACCTGCAAAAAAAAAAGTTGCCCCCACACTGCAAATTAAGAGTGTATCTGTCCCTTTCCATTGTGTTCCCAAACCTGTTGCAGCTCACCCTGTTTCCAATGGGTTGGCCAGTCTCTGTAGGAAGAGCTATCCTCTTAAACAGCCCCCTGATTTGCAGTCATGTCAGTAAAGCTGGTAGCAAAGGCATCCAACAATGGGAACTTCTCATTTGTGTGGGTGACTACTATTCTACAGTCACTGCTGGCACAGCACGGAGCTATGGACCAGGTCACTCACCATGATCAGCCCCAAAACATAAACATAAGCCCCACTCCCCTACCTGTGCCCTTGCTGTCTTGGTTTGAGTTGGCATGTCACATAGCTACAATGGACTGCTACAATTAATCTGCTACAATGAATCATCTAGAATAATTAAAAAGGTGGTGAAGCAAAATGATTGAAACAAGCCTTTTCTTTACAGATTCCATTAACTTTCCCCAGCTGTTTATTTCTGTTGAAATTTTTGCTAAAACTCACAGTGTTATAAGAAGTCAAGCCTCATTGTTCTCTTATTAAGAGCTAACTGTCTCCATGAAAACATAGTTTCATGACTGTTGCTGTCGTGATTTGCGCAGCAGACGTAAACAGGGTCATCTCCAGCCATAGTGGGTGGATGTTTAGTTTATAGCGCTGAGGTTAAGAGTGAAAGCGTGTGACTAAGCAGAAAACAGAGGAGCCTTTGTATACATCAAGAGCCCTGAGGCAAAACTGAGAAGGAGAATGCTGACACAGACTTTAATGGAGAAAGAAAAGAGTCCATTATGAATGTTACAGAGAACATAATTCATTTAAGAGAAATCAAGATTTAAAGGACTTATAGAGGGGAATATGAATACTGACATTAGTGCATCACGTCTGGTGGTTTGTTGTCAGACTTTGTATGTGTGTTAGGGTTCCATGGATCAAGCCAGGTGGAGGACAACTCACTGCCAGAAATTATTGTCCACTCTTTGTTATATTCCTGTTGGAAACGGGTTTCTTTCAGTTCAAGCCTTTCAACAGGAACCAGTGATATGCACAATGAAGCAATTTCAGCTCTTCCATTTTACCATCAATCTCCTCAAGCTGTCAAAAATTGCTTTCAGGACACTTTTTGTTTCTCAAACCCCATCTCTCCATAAATAGAATGGGGGGTGGGGGTGGGGGGGGTGAGGTGTGGCGCACAAGGAAAAAGGGGCTGGATTATTTCTGAATTACTCAGGTATGAGATCACAAGAAGAAAGCTGGTTAGTAGAACTGCTTCCAAGCTTGCATATACATAGCAGTCTAAGGACCAGCACATTTACTGCACTGTAAAACATTGTTATGAGTGCTTGAAAAATATTCCCCAACTTATATACCATAGAAGCTTCTAAACTTCAGCAGCCAGAGCCATGAAATTAAGAGTGCTTTGTGCAGTAGCTTGCGCAACCAAAGAACTTTTTCCTCCTCAGAGTGCTTTATTATTTTAACGAGACAGGCTGAGCACTTCTTGATAAACATTTTTTCCTTGAAGCAGTAATCCTACTTAAAGTTTTTACCTTGTCCCTACAGCATACCACTTGGAAGTTAATAACAAAACACATTTTCCCTTAAAGTGCTAGTGATGTTAGTACACAGACAGTGAGGGACATGTTGTGATTGCCATGAAAGAGGCCATGCTGGAAATAAATTGAAAGTGCCCTGTTAGTATGCAGGCTTAGTATTTTAAGAAAAACAGCTTTTCTGAAGTACATTTTCTAGGATATCCCGGTTTTTTTAAGTTTAAATAGTAAGAAAAAAAGGTAAGTGTATTAATGTCTGCTGTAATAGGAATGTTCCAGCCTGTAGTGTTTGTTCCCAATGCTGAACCCTAACAATGCTTCCATGCACCCTGAAAAATACTTGCCATGGCTGGGCATGACAGCAGGTCATGACAGAGCCAAACAAAATAGCCAAGATTAATCCCGGAGATCTCAGAGGAAGGGAAGCCATCCATACATCTGTACACTTGCCTTTGCTTTCAGCAAGGTGCAATGCATCCTGCTGCTTTGGCAAATATTTCTGGGGCAGCATTACAAACAATTTATTTCTAAAAGCCATTCTTCTTTTTGATACAGGAATTATTAAAGCTTTAAGAGTGAGAGTTTAATTAATGGTGAGAATTTAACCACATGAGAATGGGGAAATTCAGAGCCAACCCTTCCAGCTAAGTCAATCTCACTTCTGTCCCCTTGTATCAGTGTGTTACAACAGGCTCTTTCACAGTCACATGAGGCTGGCCAGGGGACACACTTCTCACTAGATGTAATACAATGAAAAGAAAAACTGTCTTTTTCCCCCTGTGGTCTTAAATGCACATGTGGCTTTTCAAACCACACACATCATGTGTTCTTGGAATGAAAAGACCCTTTTGTAACATGCACACACCCGCCGAGGCAACTTAACATCGGGTAGGATTGTTAACTTGGTTCCCTAAAGCCTCCCATGAACACTGTACCAGCAGCATCATACTGGAAAAGGAATGTGGTTGAAGGAATTTGACCAACTATATTATAAATAATTTGCTACACACTTCACCATTTCTGGTCCACCCAGGTTAACTATTGTTACTTAGTGGAGGTGGTTTTTCCCTAGAGAAGCAAAGTAAAACATAAAGACAGGCCTGATGGTTACCAAAACCCTTGTCTCTCTATTGCTTGGGATGGCCAAGAGATTCTCACATCTGCATTTGAGGGAGTCATTATCACTTCACAAACCCTCTCTAAGCCATGACTACCTTCCTCTGATGCCTTTATGTCAGAAGAACAGTGAGAACCACATTTCCCTAGCATGATTACCAAGCAAGGAGCTTTTATTCTCAAGGCCTGAGTGCCTTGCAATGTATTCCTATGGGCAATAGATAAACAGCCATCAATCAAAGCTTAAGTTTTGCAAACCCAGAGGATGCATCCTACCCATTTCTTAAGAAATCTTCCTGATTTGAAGCAGCAAGTTAACTGTGCATGCTTCAAGTAGCAGCAGTTCTCTGTCCAAGCACAGGAACATACCTCCTTGAAAGACTCTTTTATAAATTAAATTATGGTCAAGGAGAAAGATCCAAGCTGGAAAGAAAATCTTGTCTTTGTACGGTATAAGGTGGTATGGTGTGGGCCTGGTATGAGGGTGCATATAAAAGAATCTACCAATTTTTCAAAGTTGAATAACCCAGCTTGTATCAGTGATTTGGGTAACTCCAGAATGGGACAGCTGTGTAAATGCCGTCTATCCATTAAAAAAATAAAACAACACAGACAAACAATTTAATAATTTTATTAAAAATTGTACCAGTTATTAGAAAAAAAATTCAAAGTATTAAAGTATTAAAAAGCACCAAAGAAAGAAAGCACAAAGCCAATATACTGCACAGATAAAAAAAACCAAAACCAAAGGAGCTCTGCCCAGTCACCATTGGTACAGGCAGGAGTCCTGGAGGCACACAACCAGGATAAACAAAATGCTACATTCTCACTGGGTCTCAGTCCATGGCAAAGAAGGTGTGTGCACTTCAGGACTAGTCCAGACAGAAATCTCACAGGAGAGCATCGGGTTTACTTCTGCAGCAGGACAATATCATATTCTGGTGAATATCAGAACTCATAGGGAAACCCTCCATTGAGGGAAAGTTTATTAAAGACATTACCATTACCCTTTTTGATTTCCAGATGAAGGACTCTGAAGTTTTACAAAAGAAACAAAAATAGTACCCCCCCCAAAGTAGAAAAGTCACGTGGGAGGGGGAAGGAGAAAATGCTAATCCACTGTATTACATAATATTGAAGAGAACAGAAGAGATAAATGATTAATTTTACCAAAAAAAAACCCAACAGTCTAGAATACCCAAACTCAGATTTAGTGGAAGGATTCTCAAATGCACCCAGTGGAAATAGACATAAAAATCCCTTTGACTCTTTTGAAAATTCCCTTTTACAAGCTTAAGTTCTGACATTTATTTAAGGGGACATTGACAATGTCATCTTTCCATCGCACCTGTCTCTCTTCCTTTTGACATCAAATTTTCCTTTCCGAATAGTCTGATCAAAACCGAAGCTGAGGAATCTGTGATGATGCTCTCCTGGAGCTGTGTCCACAAATTGAGGAGACTCCTTTAGATTTAAGAATAACTTTGTACATGCAAAATTTCCATAATAGATTTTAAAAACAGTTTAAGAATCTACCCTTCCCACCCCTCCATTCCCCAAAGGCAGCAAAGAGTCTGGAGACAGAACTGAAACATGGCTTTAAAAAACAGCCCACAGACATTAGGTTTTGCTTCCCAGAAACCAACTTCCAGCATGGGATTCGCAGGAAGACACCCTCCTTTCTGTGGCTAAGGGGGAAGGTGAGGCACATGGAAGAAAGAAGGGGTAGGGGATGACAGACTGCATTCAGTTTAAGAACACACACGCACACACACAATTACATTCCAGTGCATTTGATGTGTTTGGTCTATTCTGCTCTTCCTGGTGGAGAAAAACTGAGCTGTGTAACACCTGCGTGAAGACACGCAAACCAAAGATACAGAGACCACTGAAGCTTTTAGGAACTGTAAAAGATTGTCCTGGGATCTTTTATCAATTCCTTGAGGTATTTCTTCTTGTTAAAGCAATCAAAGGCAACAGGTAGGCATTTTTTCAAATGATCACAAATGCCAGTTTGAACAACAGACTCTTTTGAAGGACATTATTAAAAAGCTTTCTTGTCAAATTATGCTAATATTTTATAGTGCTTGGTCCATGTGCAGAGCTCCTGTGACTATGAACGGGCATTCCACAGTCCTTTTACTTATAATCCCACAGTAAATATTGCTAGTAAAACAAGTAGACAAAACCTCCACATGTCTGCATTCTCATTTGATCCTAGCACATATGCTGAGTGCTCTCTCTGGTTTTCCCTTTAAAAGGAGCACATCATTCAGCATGTCTCAATCTCACCATTCCCACAGCTTTAGCCGATATAGGGCAGGATCAGCTGTGGAAGGGTGGAATTCATTGCAGAGTTGACAGGTCACATGGCAACAACTGCCTCAGGTAGTTTGTGTTTCTTAAAAAGAACTCCAACACTTCTCCCTAGCCTACTACTGGGCAGAATCCCCAGTTTCCCACAAGAGTGCCAAGCCCCACACTGAATGAAGTTCAACTTTGAGTACAGCTCCCGTGACTCATGCGCACACATTGCTTGTACCTTCAATCCTGGCTTAAGGGGGAAAAGTAAATGGCGAGTAGAAAGAAAGATGACTTTGCAATAACCCTTTCTACATCAAGAAGGACTGGGTTCCTTGACTATATTCCCTTGTTGGTACACAGCTCCAAAGCAAAGGCTGATATAGAAGTTTCTTTCAGGACTCCTCTAAAAAGAGTTTAGCCAACAAACATTTAGTAACAACCAGCTACTTAAACTGAGATGTGATCAGTTATGCAGTAATTCAGTATTAGCAGGGATTATCAGCACCTTGGGAGAAGGCTGCAGTCCCACAAATATCTCAAATAGCAATCCTTTCCATGCAAATTCACCCTCTCCCCTGCCTTTGTTTTGTCCTATTTATGGCAGTTTGCAGCTATCCCTGGGCAGCCACTTTGTGATTACTGGCTCAGCTTTCAAGAATTGCAGGAAACAAAAGTAAAATTATTCCCTCCTAGCACCAGGCTTGCTGGATCCACAGATGGGCAGGTTACAAAGTATTTGAAAGGGTGGGAAGTTGGGAAGGGATTGGAAAAACTCCATCCCTCAAGGAAAGAGAGCTGAGGTCTGAAGCCATTTTGGAGACCTGGGGAATGCAAGTAAGATACTTCAAGGTTGGTGGTACCATAAGCAGCAGTTCAAGATCTTAAGAACTACTTATTAAAAACAGGATTTTATTTTAGGAGACAGATCTGACTGTCCTGCTAAATTGTTAGACTAGTTTTACAATGCAGAGAGAAACAGTATCCCATTCCTTTCACCTAGACAAATTAACACCTAAAAATTGGAGCATACTCCTTCACCAACTTAAACCACCTTCCTTGGAACTGTTTCCCCAAGCAATCTACATATATCTATGGTCACACTGCAATGGCTATTCTGCAGGGAAGATCTCTTCAGTGTGTGCTCATGGGGCCATACTAACATGGAACAGGTGACAAATACATGAGTGCTGTGTTTCTGTGTAGTTGTTGATAAATGTGAAATTTTCCCAGTATTTCCTCAAGTAGGTGAGACTGTAAGTATGACAGAGCTGCTTTTCGTAAGTGAATAAACAGCCTGCCCCTCCAAATGTACATAAAGCATAATAAGACTTTTGGGTTGACAGAGTGTATTTCCTTTCTCTAAGATATGCAGATATGGAATATAATTAAAATATATTATCAGTGGCTGTAAATTTCTGGCACCAGGAACCAACACACATATTGAAGGAAGTCGACCTTTGTTTAGCATTCGTTCTGTCTCCAATGAAGAATTGTTGTTCAAGGAGATTTTAACTTGGGACCCCGGCATGACCAATTTTGTTAAGTCTGTTGTTAAAGCAGGAAATACAGACTGGCAAAGATGTGTCTTTCCCTGAGCCAAATGACTCTACTGAGGCAGGCAGCCTGACTATGGAACCACTTCAGATACTTGTTTCTCCATGTTAAGAAGAGCCTTACCCTAGATAAACTGCTTGGGTTCCAATACCAGGAAGTGACAGTACCAGACCTATCTTTCCAGTTTACGCATCCAGAGAACAGGCCTCATTGAACTGCTTGTCAGTCCAGTCAAAGCAGAGGGGAAGACAAAAGCTCACAATAGGTTTTGTTGGATGCATTTGCTGAATTTTTTTGTAGTTTGCAGGGCTGCAAAGTAGCTTTGACTGTTCCTGATAAAGGGGTCCTGGCAACCAGCAGGAAAGAGCAAGCATCCCATCCTAGAGCATGCCTTGTAGGCAGGCATTGCTGCATGGCTTCCTGAGCCTCAGCACTTCCACTCCTGCCACTTCAACAGCTTCTGACATAAAAGCCTTCTCCTTAACAGCCAGCTTCTCAGGGGTCTCCAGTTCAGTCTGTGCTTGCACTACCCCTCAGGCGTCCTCCCCAGTTTAAGTCCTCATTCTCAAGTGGCCAGCATTTAGTCCAAACAGAGTGTGCAAAGCAAGTATGGAAAGCCTTGTCTCTGTCAGCATGGGCAGCAAGTGGCTTCCCACACTGCCGCAGCACAGGCAGCAACAGCTATCACGCGGATCCCTCTGGGTAACTCTGTAGTGCACATGCTTAAAGGAACAATCCAAAACCAGAACCAATCTCCCCCCTCCTATAAAAATCCTCCTGTCCTCCCTCTCCATAACACCCACCCCCAAAATATTACTTGAGATTAATTTATATGAGTTATTAACCATCATGGACAATCATATGGCTCTAGCTCTGGCTAGAAAAATAATGCAAGAGGAGGAAAAAAAGCTTTTCTCATGTAAACTCTCCTCATCTTGAAAGAGAGTCATTGTGAATACATGAAAGTGAAAAAGGCTTGGAGACCTCTTTCAGGGAGCTAAAACACATTTTGCCACCGTAGAGCAAGATGCAAGTCAAGAGAATGGGGTGAGGGGGAGAGGGAGAACGTCCAAATTTAACTGTGTTCAGCAAATTGTTACCAGACACTACATTGCAATGATAAGATTATACAAATACCAAAGAAAGCATGAATTAAAGAAGGATTGCAGACAGGGGTGGAAGAGAAAGCGTATGTGCAAATAAACCACTCTTCCCATACAGTAATGCTTATTTTTCAAATGGACCAGGAGCAGAAGAATTCCTCAACACCTGAAGTTGATGTTTGTAGCAGAGCATTTTGTAACAGAGAAATTCTCTGGACAACTCTTCCTCATGCTGGCTGTATCATCTGAGGCCTACAACAAGGTGCAGTGGTAAAATGGGAACAGTCTGAAGAAAATAAAGTCTGCATTGCTTTTCTGTTTGTGTTATACCCCAGTTGTCAGTGGGTTTACAAACTAATGATATTTAAGGCTGCAGAGAAGTAGCCATCAACATTTAAGGCTACTTCTTTTTGGTAGGGTAATTTTCCTGTGCTGGTTCAATAGTGTCACTAATATGGACAAACTTCTGAGAGCATATAAACTGGGAACTGTTAGATCTCCCGCAAAGTAATATTGCTGCTGCTAGTCAACAGAACAGCCTCCCAACATTACACTCTAGTGTAATGGATGGACTGCTTGTACAGTAGACATGTCAGACTACTTGCTAATTAATTTCCCTGTCAAATCCTGAAGCAAAACTATCAGATGTCTGGGACCTAAGCCTTCCTGACCAATCACATTATAGTAAGAGAAAGGAAAAACAAATCAAAATAGACACCCATCATAAAACTAATAAAAACATATACATTAGCATTGTAGAAGAGTGACCCTTGTGTCATATTCCATAGGGTTTTGGCTTCATGCTGGCTCACGGGCACTGCAAACACTGAACTGGAAGCAAACAGTGGCATAAACTAATAGCCACCAGCAACCCCAGGAAGGTTTAATTTTAAAAGAGTCCTACAGAAATGATTTTGCCTATTGATGGTAATGACAAAGACCAACTTCATGTGAGAGAGTTGCAACTGATGCCTGATGGAAAGATTGAAGAGATCAGATTTCTTTGTGATTTTCTCTCACGCTGGGTGCAGGGAAATAACCAGTAACCCATGCAGAAAACAAGTAACCTGGATGTATAGAAGCTACTTGAATGTTTTCTTTGCTAAAAGGCTCCTTCTTCATAGAGGAATTGAGCATCTCTGCTCTGGAAGATACCCCAGGTATGTTCAGAGTCACCAATCCCAGAGATCATTTTTACCTAGCAGCCAAAATGACACTCTTGCAGTCTACCACTAACACCCTGGGCAGAGTAAGCTGGTAGTCCAATACCTGCCTCCCTTGCACAGAGGTCACTGGCACAGGGAACCAGCAGCAAGCTTTACCAAACACACCCACATTTTGGCTTTCCTTCGACAGTGTTGGACAAGAACTCCCTGCCTCGCAAGGCAGGCAGCAACAAAGAAGAGTCCGTTAAAAACCCCCAAACTTGAAGAGGAGTATCAGAAATGTTGAGTCCTCACATCCGGCCGGCGGTGTGCAACGTCTCGCCACCGAAGCAGTGTTTGTTCAGTGCTCCCTGCAGGCTGGATGCGGCCCGAAAGAGGCGGGCGAAGCTCACCTCTGCCCAGTGTGGTTCCTGTTCGCCTCCGCGTTTAAGGCCAAGTTGTGTAGGAAGAGAAAAAGCTGCCACCACACTTGATTTCTGTTCTGCTGATGCTGTAGAGAAGAACAGTTAAAGGAAGGTTATTTATATTTCTAAAATTGCAACATACCACTTCTCTTTTCCAATAACAACTCAGTTACACTTTTCAAGAGCAGACACTTTAATCCCATCAGCATAACAAGGGGGTGCAGCAAGGGATGAGGCGAGAGAGTGAAATGATAAGTTCTCCAGAAATAATTGTAGCTCTAACATTACAAAAAGAAAAGAGCAGACCCTTTATGCATTGTGCACAAGAGGATTAAACTTTTTTTTTTTTGCTTGTAGGATTTTGCAGAGTTTAGCCAAGTGCTGTTTTTAATCAGATTGGCTTCTGAGCCTTTCAAAAGCCCCAGCTGCATGAACAAACAACCTTTTTTTTTTTAAAAAAAAAAAAAAGCCCCCCTTCACCCCAAAAGTTAAAAAAAAAAAGAAAAAAAATGTAACTGGTGATCCATCTGTAAGTGATTTGACACCGTGAAGGTCAAAGGGTTAATCTTCAATTTAAACCACACTGCTGAGACAGCAAAACTCTGATTTCATCTAGTACAAGAAAACACATTCGTGCACACACAGACTCCCCCACCCTCCCCCCACCACATTTTCCTTCCCAGCATCTCCAAGATAATACTGCCCTTTTTATAGCCACTTTTGACAGTAAGCCATAAATAATCAGCCTTGGAGCCCTTTCCTACTGACTGGAGCCAATTAAACCTTAAGCAAGAACATACTTGAAAACACAAAAAAACCAAAACCAAGAGGTTATTTCAGGTCCCATTGTCAAGGAAGAAACATGGGAGTTGAGTTTCAGGGGGACACCAGAGTATATAATGCAGCTTTGGGGCAGGGACACTGTTCTTTCTTTTGTTATAAGTAATCACCCTTGCAAAAGTGGCTCTGATTATCCCCCCACCTTCCTTCACTTTAATGGCATCTCATACAAACAGGTGGGTTTCTCTTTACATTGCCCAGTCTGGGATACTATTTCACCTCAATAACCGACCCTCTATTAGAAGTCAGTCTTTGTTTTCTCATCCAGAATTCCATATTTGCTAAGCAGGACTGATCATTTCTGGAAAACAAAACAAACCAGCCCCGATCTCCTCCCCCGACCCTTCAATCCCCAGCAGACAAGGATACAGAAGACTGGCTTCCAACAACTTTGCCTCAGTACACTGGAGTTCATAAAAGAGCACCGAAGCACATTATATGAACAAGATGTTTCAACTCAGATTAGCCCAACAGGGCAGAACAACATGGTTGCAAAGTTTTCTTTACATAATCTCAAATAAGAGAGACTTGCAACCGGAGTTGGTGTGTTGGAGATGCGTCAATAGACAGCTCTTCAAAGCCCTCCCAGTCAGTCATTAAATTATGTTTGTATTTCAGTGTGAGGTCTGTGCCATTTGAATCGCATGTACACACAAAGCAGGCTTCAGAAAACCTGTGTTCATCTCACATCTTAGCAGTGGATCATCCTTCTTACCCTCAAGACTCAACAATTGTCTCCTGGATTTAGAAGAGTTCACACAGATGCCATCACACATTTAAACACTGCTGTGTTTGGAACATAATCCACAGTCTGACTCTAGAGCCTGGTATCATTTATTTCAAAGCAACCAGCCCCAAGTTCAGTCCATACTGATTGTCCAGGCATTTACAGGTTTACAGGTGAAAACAGTCTTTTATACATGTTGCCTAGGGCTGGGTTACAAAAACCTAGTTTGGGCTCAAAAAGCAAGATGCTTTTTGTTACTCGCCTCTCTTTTTGACCAGTCTTATCCTTTCTCACCAGACTCTGGAGATTTTTCTTGCCCTTCTCCATAGAGCCACACTCCCAACCTCCTAAAACATGCACATAGAACCACAATGTCTCAGTGACATCTAGATAATCACATTTTTATCAAACTATTACAGCTTAAGCGGATGGCTCCTTGAACAGAGTTGAATTTGAATTATTGAGTCGAATATCAATGAAGCAGCATGCAAGCACACCACCTTCTGCAGTTTCCACAAGGATGGAATATGCTAGGAGAGCATGGTGGACAAACATACTGTAGAAAACAATATGGCAAATTTGGCAGATTATTTTATTCTATCAGCAGCCAAGAGCATAAAGAAATGTCTTATAGAGATGGGAAATACAAAACGATGTTTAAAAAGTGGTATTGAAATCCTAAACTTGAAATATATTTCAGCTTCACTGGTGGACTCTCTTTAATGGAAACTCTCATGGGATTTTATAAAGCAGGTGAATCTGGAAGCAGATGAGAGGAGGTGAGCAGATCTGGCACCTGTAGTTTCAACTATTTCACACTGTCAGGAAGACAGACACATGTGAGAATCCCCATATTAATGTCCCACTTCATGTAGGAGGCCATTTTGCACTTCTCACACACCGTAACAGATCTCTCAATATTCTGTCTCCTCCTTAAGATTTACATGTCACCTCCTCAGAAGAAAAGGATTACTTGTTTTGCAGTGATAGGTCACGGAGAAAGGGAGAAAGAGTGGCAGCCTCCTCCCCTCTTTTTTTTTGAAGGGCTTAGCTTTTTGAGGAAGGTATTTGGTTTTGATTTTATTTGGTAAATAAGAGGTTTAGAGATCACTTTAAGAAGGGTTACAGACCTGCAAGACAACCAGTAGGATAAGGAGATAAAACCATAACCAGTATAATAAGGAGAAAAACTCTTCATATTTTATTTAGTTTATACACAATTGTTTTAATTCACTGCTTCTTGAAGTAAATTTTTTTTTTGGTACAGCATTTTTGTCCTTCTCCAGTTAAAAAGTTTGCCACTATTTGCCTAAGACACTCAAGGAGATTTTCATGCTAGAGCAGAATAGGAATTATTCTACCCTTATTTCCCCTTGCTTATAAGAAGAATAAGATCTCAAATCACTTTTTGAAGGATACTGACACCATTAATTTTGTATTGAAGTAAAAAACAGAGCACTAGGCTGAGGGCAGCTTTCCAGGTTTTATTCCTAGACCTAGGCCTTGTATTTCCCTGGGTCCATATTCAGCTGGCATTTCCTTTCATGGTGGTGGAGCCTCATGCACACTTTCGCTGGCTTGCATGCTGAAGCAGGTCACTGACTCTGTCCTCTCCTCACACTAGGGCAGGAAAGTGAACTAGAGGAGGACAATGATCAAGGCCCGAACTCATCTGATAAACAAGTTGCCTTTACTGTCAATCAGGTCATTCTAATCCATCTGATCCATGGCATCATGATCCATGGTATCATGTAAGGGAAGCTGATACTTGTGCCAGCACAGTAGAAAAATGACCTGAGGTCACCTGAGAAGAAGATGGGACCGCTTGCTTCAGCAACGAGCCTAGCTAATGGGGTTTTACAGAGTTATGGCTTCACTTTTGGGCTGATTAGCTTTTTTTCTGGTACTAATTCAGCCACAGAATGGAAAAGGCAGATATTCTTTTCAGTAGAGGTAAACTATTAATGGAAACAACTGTCGCAGCCTACAAAATGTCCTTCAAGGTGCCCTGGTGACCGAGGACAGAGAGAAGGCTGAGATACTGAATGCCACCTTTGCCTCGGTCTATACTTCTAAGGTCAGCTACCAGGAGTCCCAGGTCTCCAAGACCACAGAGGAATTAAGGAGGGACAAAGTTCTTTCCTCAGTTGAAGAGGCTTGGGTTAGAGAACAGTTGAGCAAACTGGACATTAACAAGCTATGGGCCCTGATGGGATACACCCATGAGTGCTGAGGGAGATGGCAGAGGTTATTGCCAGGCCACTCTCCATAATTTTTAAAAGGTTCTGGAGAACAGGAGAGGTGCCTGAGGACTGGAGAAAGGCCAATGTTGTCCCAGTCTTCAAAAAGGGAAAAAAGGAGGACCTGGGTAACTACAGGCCCGTCAGCCTCACCTCCATCCCTGGAAAGGTGATAGAACAGCTTGTCCTTGCTGCCATCTCTAAGCATCTGGAGGAAAGGAGGCTTATCACAAGTAGTCAACATGGATTCCG
>JANHGL010002492.1:27619-38397 GCA_024611195.1 Ceyx melanurus | reverse complement strand
TGAGGGTGACAGAGCTCTGGAACAGGCTGCCCAGGGAGGTTGTGGAGTCTCCTTCTCTGGAGACACTCAAGACCCGCTTGGATGTGTTCCTGTGTGACGTAGTCTAGGTGACCCTGCTCAGGCAGGGGGGTTGGACTAGATGATCTTCTAGGTCTCTTCTAAACCCTAACATTCTGTGATTCTGTGACAAAGCTCTGACAAACCAGACTGGCTGCTGGTGCTTGTAACTGGGGGTGGACAAGGTATAGCAGCTACTGTGAGCGTGACAGAGGAGCATTGGTAGCAGGAGTGGTATACTTCACTTTCTCTGCAGAGGGGTTTATTTTTTTTGTCTTCCATTGATATTACTGCCCTGCAGTGATCAGCCCTTTTCACAGTTTCCCTTGTCCAAGTTAAATCATAAAGCAGCAAGTTGATTTTTTTTTGTAAGTTACTGTTGTGGTCATTTGAAAGTCATGATTCTTTGGAGGAATACAGTAAAGCCAGACTGAAACGTATCTGGTACATAATTACACATCATTGTAGTGTTTCCCCCCTTTTTGTTTTTTCTGTTTTCTTGTGCAGTGGGTGACATTGGCATGTATAAGCTTGCTGTCTTATGAGTGCCTTGGAGAGCTGTATGCTTGTAAATGTCAGTTCAGAGCCTGAATACAAGATCTGAGTAAGCCACTGCAAAAAGGCAGAGTGGCAGGGTGCCCTGGCCTTGCATCATCTACTGGTGCTCATCAGGAGAAGGAAAGCCAGTAGTGCATTACAACTAACAGTCTTGGCTGTATTCCTATCTCAAAAGGGCAGGAACTATGAAATAACCCTTTGCATTTTGAAATCCTCTGCTTAAGTAGCATGACCTTGTTGTACTGCTTAGCTTTTATCTACCTGCACAAGGGAATTTTTGTCCTACTAGTATATGCAGTATTTACAGTGAGGTACCTACTGTCTCTCTGTAGTAACAAATGTAACAGTACAGTATTCTGAAAAGAGTAAAACAGTCACAAAGCTAAAAGAGCCCACAAATTTCAAACTGCCTGACAAAATGCATTTGTCAGTTTTGCCATGTTTATCCTTGCCTTGCTCGTCATCCTATGCGATGTCATAAAGGACATTTCTGTCTCGCTGGGCTTGGAAGAAGTTAGATACACCAAGACACACTAACTAGAAGTTAGCCTCTGTGATTGGGTAACTTACTGTGGTTAGGGAACAGTTAGATGTATCATGAAGGAGTCAAGGATTTTTGGTTTTCATTGCTAAAAATACTTTTCTCATGAAGATACATGGTTGAAAGGACAAAAAAATATCAGTAAGCTGTTGCTTATTGAGACATAGTGTGAAGTGTAAGTGGATTTATGATGGAATGCTAGGTAGTCAAGACCTGGCTATAAACCCATGTTTTACTTTTTTGAAATGGTTGCCTTTTTAAAGGGAGCTGTAGCTTAAACTAGAAGTGAGCATCAGGTGTTCGGTCCCCTCTGTTGCAGGTGTTTATGCTTAATATGATAACTTTTTTTTCTTGGCTTGTCATGTAGCTTTGCCTACCTTTTGCTTTGTGGGGTGCAGAAAGACAGCAGTGCACAGGGAAATCAGACTTCCTGCAGTGAAGAATGAAAAGGCATGGGTAGTAGGTCAAAATCAAGTTAACTTCAACTGTGGAGCTGCGGCAGCAGATCTGAAAAGGTGAAACCTGATCTATGCAAATGCAGTTTCTGAAGGGTTTGGCAGCAAATGTAAGCTTGGCTGTCTACTTGTTTAAGTTGGCTGCTAAGATTCATTCAGTACTTGCATTACTGTATCACTCTCTTGGCAGCACCTCATTTTTGCTTAGGTTGCATGTGGTGTGAAACTGAACAACTTATCAGAATAAACTCTTTGGCTCATATGCTTCTGCTTGCAGCCTTCGATAATCAGGCCAGAGGAACTCATCTCTTGTAATCTGTGCAAGTTCAACTGTGATCAAACTGAAAGGTGTCAGGGGTTGTGTCCCAGGATACTGGGTGTATCCTTACAGTAGTTTGAAGCTAATGTATGATGTATTTCTGGGACATATTTTGTGAAGGATAAAGAATTTGAGTAGAGTAACTAGAAAATTAAACATCATTACAATGTGGACTCCAGCTCTCAGTGAATTAGGTCTCTGACAAAACTGTTAATTTTGTCTCTGATTAAATTTATGTGATATATTAGGCACTGTTAAAATGTTTCTGATTACAAATACTGTAATAGCAGTGTCTAGTTACAGGCTGGGTTTTGGGGTTTGTTTTTTTTTTCCTGCTTTTAACATACGAAGCCATTGTTGGCTTTTGTTGACAGCAGTTTTTATGCATACCCACGAAGTGTTCCTTTTTAATAAAGTGTAAAAGGGGCAAAGGCCATAGTTTAAGCTTAGTGCTAGAAGGCAGAAACTCAAGAATTTTAGTGCTTACTCTGAGTTTCCTCTGACACTGAACAAATTTGCAAAACTAGGAGCCACTGTCTTGTCAGGTTGAAGATTCTTTGCTGCTACATCTCTTGTCCAATTTGATTAAGCTTTGCTTGTCCAGCTTTGCTGTGGCATCCCTGCAATAGTTGTTGGCCAAGAAATAGAGGTTTCCTAAAGCATCTGAAGTATTTTATTTATAAAAATGAAGCATCTAACTAGCGCTGAAGAAATTTATTTCCTAAAATCACATATCCTAACAGATAGCTCTGTTTGAAGAAAGCCCATGACATAAATACAATTTGGTAACCTGAAGGTTTTAAAATTAGTTTCAATGTGTAGCTAATGGGAACTAACTTTGTGCAAGAAACCAACTTTCTGGCAGGCTTCAGCAGGGGATCTCTCACTCTGTGAAGTGAACCGGCTAAAAGGTGATGTCAGCAATGGGCTTTCACAAATACTTCTCACTTTTAAAAATTAATCTGGTTGATAACTTGTGTACCAGCTTTCAGACACGTGGAGAATTAATTGAGGTAATGGTGGGCCTAGCTAGAGCAGTAAATTGTAGCAATCACATCTTTATTTATATGTGCCATTTTTTACAATTTTTGTGATGATCAGTTTTTGGAGATAAGAATAAAGATTCCAGCAAACTGACTCTTTGTTGAGCTTTAGTACAGCAAGTTTTAGCCAGACACTTCAAAATCGCTGAGATTCAAAAATGTCCCTGGAGCAAGAAATGGCGTGTGTTAGAAAGTTCTCAATTTCACTATGTATGTGTTTGTATGCCAGCATACCAAAAAAAACCAGCAAACCAACCAAACCAAAACAGCAACAAAAAACCCCAAACAAACAAACAAACAAAAACCAACAAAAAACCAACCAAAAACCGCCAAACAATTAATGGAATAATTGGTTTTACATTAGGTTTTGTTGTGCTTGCATGGGGACAAGGAGAGTCACTAGAGAGCATCTTACCAGAATCTCTATGGCATCAGCTAACCCCATGTTCTTCTCAGCCTGTGATACTCTCTATTCAGTCACTAGATTACTAATTGCATGTATATTTCAAAACCAGTAATTTCAGCTGTAAGCCTGGAATTCTCTCTAACAAGAGAGAAATTCTGTGAGCTCTGTACTTTATACAGTTTCTTGTCTATCAATACTTTGGAGAAATGTTGGGCTTTTTATTATTGTTGTTATTATGGCAAGACTTTTTCCTTTTTTCTTGTTAACTGTTGCTTTTTGTGAATTTCAGCTTTATTATGAAAGTAGTATGGATTTTTCATGTGTGTGAAAAGTATGATTTTCCTGCCTGTCTTTTCCAGAATGAGTGGGAGAGGTGGAGAATGTTAGGTAACAAGACACTCTATTATTCTAGCAGATGGAGAAAAATAGAGATACTAAAGTGTCTATTTAGTTTATTTCTTTGGAGATGTATCTCTAACTAACAAGAAGTGAAGCAAATTTCCCATGCTGTTCATCTCATTCTTCTGTCTTGAACACAAAGGAGTAAAGCCAAAAAAATGAGTTGCTTTATTTCATAGTTCACATTTGAATTAAAGCTTCTGAATATTGAGAAAATGACCCAGTTTAATTTTCTGCATGAAACTAAACTGGGCACTAACAGCTTTTTTTTGATAACAATAGCTGTACCATTACAGTTTCTTTTCTGTACCAGTCACACTGGGGACCCCCAAATGTCCAGATGATGATCTAGCTGGTGACCTTCCCTTCAACTTGTTTAAATATTATGCTTAGAGCAAGGAACCATGCTGCTACTCGATTTTTAAATGTTAAGATCTTTCGTTTCTAGCTAGACAAGGCCTGTGACTGATGTTGTACTGTTTCAGATTGAGGCATACAGAGCACCTTCAACCAAGCTGATACAATGAGCTTCCATTGGTGTCCTGCCAGGGAGTACGTAGTTCTGCAGTTATTTTGAGTCTTTTTTGACTTTTTAGGAAGAGGAGATTTTTAGGAGACACATTAACAGCCTGGAAGAGTTTTCCCAGGGGCAAAGAATGTATTGAGAATCAGCTTGTTGCTTGAGCCTGGGCTTTGCTTTTCAGGCTGGTTATGAACTAATTAGTATTAAAGTTCAAGGCATTTAAGATGAGCCTCTGAGATAGTTAAGTTGATCCAGTTGTCTGAATGGTTCCTCCTCTGTGCTTTGCAAATTTTTCTGGAGAGGTTCTGTGCTGCTGGGTATAACCCAACAGCACAAGGTTGGAGGAACTGCAGTTCTGTTACATTCGCTGCCTGTGCATGGAAGGACAGATGAATAATTCAGGTACTTCACAAATCCAGGAATCCAAATAAATGCTTCTCATTTTGCTGGAGGCTCTGGATCTGTTGCTGTTACCATTTCTTTTGTGGTGCTTCTTATGCTTATATATGTATAAGCAAAACATATATTTTGTGCCACTGTAAACTACTTCTCCATTTATATATTATTTTAACATTTTTAGCATTTCTTATTTGATGATGATACTGTTTTGTCTTTTTTAACATGAGAAGGTTGTTCCTTGGGATTTACTCACAAAGACGCCTTAAATCCTGCAAAAGGAAGAAGAGCATTTAGTGACATGAGATTGTCAACAATAGGTAGAAAGGCTTGTTGTAACAGCAGTTCAGCTTGTCATTTGCAGATCAGCACTCATAACTGGCTATCAAGGAGAAGGTAGTTAACTAGGGTTATATCCTAAGACTTCCCAAATGCCTGCATAGTATATGTACTTCTACTCAGAATATCTCCTCTCAGATTTGTGTCCTTTTACCAATCATAAGGGTTAAGAAACACATCAACCAGTAACATCAGGGTGGACTGAAATAAAAGCTGAATGTGCTGTAACTGGAAAGCACAACCTGATACTAAAAGTATTTTTTTCAAATCTCCTGTTCAGCCTTGATGTTTGATTGTGCTTCTGTGCTGTAGTTTCTCCTGATCTAAAAACTGATGGTTTAGGCCTGTTCTGAGGCTGCTTTCATCTGTTGTGTTAGAGCTCTGTGCAGCTCCTAAACAAAAGACAATGTGCAAGAAATATGTATTCGTGTGGAGGTCTGGCGAGCCTCATTTAGAATAACTCATTTTATGGTCAAAGTGATCAAGAGCTAATTTTGTTTAAAATCAATCATCAGGGAAATCAATAAAAAGTAAAACAGAGTAAGAGCTGAATGTAGTCTTTCTTCAGGGAGTCTGTAAACCACTTCTCTTGTGTATGAGCACAATGCTGCCTCAGCATTAGACTACCCTCTGTTATAGTTGACTTGTCTAATTTTTTAAACTGTTTTTGATAATTGGTTTCTTATACTGTGTATGCTAGGGTTTTTTTATTATTTCATCACAAAAGGAATGTGTTGCCTTTGTATTTGCTTGGGTGTAGGCAGTTAATGTATAAAATATTTCATATAGGAAAGATGTTTATTCGTGAAATTTTTAAAAGAATGTGAACAAAGAAAGGTATAGGCGAAGATGCAGGCAAAGAAGAGCTGGAAAAATAAAGTTTTGTTCATGTTTAAAAGGGGATTTAAATCAACAAAGGGGTTTTTTTCAGAGCTGTTGCCTTTAACACTGACACAGGAGCAAAGCCCCTGGGTCCATTTAAAATGCAGACGATTTTTCCCAAGGCCTGTGGCTTGAAATGACAAACAAAGGCAGAGTTTCCTTAGCCTTCCATTTTCAGGCTAAGCCTGCCTGGAATCCATTTGATCATTATGCACTATAGTTTAAAAAATGTGCTTGAGAAGAAAAAAACCCATTGCATTGCCAAGGAGCTTCAGAGCCTTGTATGACTTGTAAAATGTGGAGTGGCTTTGGCTTCATTCCATTAAGAGAGCTCCTTCCTGGCTCACAAGAGCCCTTTTTTTATGGTATTTATTCATTTTAAGTCTCCAGAACATTTTTCTTTGCGACTTTTTAGAATTTTAAGTGGATGAGAAGAAATCTGGCACTCTCCCCTCCTGAATAAAGCAAATGAATATGCAGACCCATACTTCTGTCTAGTTCTAAATGGTATGTGAGATCTGAAGTATAGGTGGAATAAATTTGTTACAGTGAGTGACACTAGTTAGGTGCCTGCCTTTCCTGAACTAGATCCTACAAAGGGACTAACAACATACTAAACTTTTAACTTTGAGGAAAGCACAATAATGCATCTTGAAGATGTATATTAGAAATAATGAAAGAATGGAGATTTTTCAGTGTGTTGTTATTATTTGCTTCCTTGCAATGTGGCAGAAAGTTGTACAGGAATCTCTAAAGCATAAGAACAGAGAAGAACTTTATTGGACAAAAGGTTTTATTTAAGCAGTTGTTTTTATGCAAAATGAAGGTGAAATTGAGAAAGTCTTAAAGAAATCTGGAGGTCTAAGCAACCATGTAGTTTTGTGCACTAGAGGTGTAGATCATTACAAAATAGTTTGTCATTAGGCCAGACAAAGCTGGAGAAGGGAAGGGTACTCTTTTTGCTATTTCACAGAGGTGGGAAATTTAGAAATGGTGTACTGCTTGAGAACAGCCTCTGTCAGTACCAGGAATTGGATTGACCCTTAAGAAAGCCACAGTATAAAATGGGAGCTTCTGATCAGCTTAGCAAAGAATTAGAACACACATGCTGAGGTGGCTTTCCTTCCATACAGCAGAGCTGTTCCTGGTGGTATACTATTTCTGCAGCAGGTGCTCTTCTGAAATCTGGCAAACTTTCCTTCACTGTCTGCCTCATTTGTGGCTATGCCCAGAGCAATGAATTCCTCTGTGCCAAACCTGGGGAAAAGAATACAGTCCAGTGTCTGGGTGCGTTTGCTCTTAGGATTTCTGTTTCACTACCATTGAGAATATGAGGTATGTGAAAACAGAACTACAGTACATCA
The DNA here is from genome assembly GCA_024611195.1 of Ceyx melanurus. Taxonomy (NCBI): domain Eukaryota; kingdom Metazoa; phylum Chordata; class Aves; order Coraciiformes; family Alcedinidae; genus Ceyx; species Ceyx melanurus. Next base: position 31,115 of record JANHGL010002492.1, on the reverse strand, counting down.
CCACTTGATGGCGCCAAACAAATTTGAATTACCATATAAAATAACTCAATAAAGGAAATGCACTCAGCTTTTCTGCAGTGTAGGAAGGCACCAGTAGAAGTAAGTCATGCTTCCTCTATTAGTAAAAGATTCCATAAAGCACTCTCAGCATCTGATCAACTTTTCCATTGTTCAGTTTAAAACAGTATGGGTACTTAAGCACTGTTCTGATAACCAATAGGGCCTTGTGCGGGAAATTAGTAAACTAAAATAATATTCTTAGTGCAATATGCTGGCCAGTTTGTGAGCAAGAGAGAGTGTGCACTTGCTTGGCTAAAAATTTTCTCCTTGGCTTGTACTAAAGCTGTACAGTGTATCTCTTCCAAATCATAATCATTTTGCAAGTACAAAGCAATGGTTTAATGAAAATCACATTTCAGGATTGCATCCTTTGAACAATTTTCCAAAATAAAGGGAATTCTAGGACTATTGCACTATGTGTTGCTAGACGCACAATGATCTTGGTATTTCAGGAGGTCCTTCTGTTACAGATACTACTCTTCTTGTTCCCTGTGGGGACAGATGTTCTCAGTTCAGTGACTGGAAGGATGACCATATTGATTCTTCAGCAATTAGCATTAAAGTGTACCAACAGGGAGCTCCTCTAACACTGCTACAGATGCTTCTCCTTGTCTGTTTTGAATGCATTATAAGAAGCTTGAGCTTCTCAAGTTTTTATTAGGTCTCAGAAAAATGAGTTTCAGCAGCAGACATCTGCAAGATAACCTCCTGGTCTTTCCATTAAACACACAGTAATTGCTAGAGGCTTCCTTTATTTAATTCACTCTGAATCCTCTGCATTCTGTAATTTTAGCTTCCTTCTGTCTTTTCAGCTGTCCCTGAACATACTGCCTTGCTTAATTATATCCTGGTGTATGTTTTGTGGAGAAAGAAGAGGAAGATGTTAATGCTTGCTCAAAGTGACCAGCACTCTTCTCCCTGATTCCCTTTCCAATAAAAATGTCTGCCACAACATTTGCTTAGCTAGTCTAGGTTATCTGTAAAAGAAGATAGTTTGTTGGCTTCTCTTCTGAGTTAGTAGAATAGAGATAGAGCTCATCCCAGCATTATATGGGTCAGAAACAAAGATTGCAATGCGCCTGTTTGCCTTTCGCTTCCAGTTGTCCTACCACACGGATTAATGGAAGTGCATCGTGTTGAGGGATAGCGTACATGCAAATGTGTTGCATTCTTGGTGACATGAAGACAGAAAAATTTACTCACCAGTCATGTCTCTTCCTTCCCAGGCAACTATTTTGAAATTAATTACTAGAAATAACTAGAAAATTATTTTGCTGAGAAGCTTTTAACTTTTTATTTGTGTAGTACTTAATGCAGAGGAGACATAGTCTGAACATAAAGATCTTAACAGCCTCATGCAGTAGCTACATCTAATAGATCCTCTGGTTGTCCATAACCACACGCTCAAATAAATCCCAGTCCTTCAAAGCTCATGTGAAGATTTTTTGAAACATTTTAATAATGTGCCTCTCAAGTTTGTGCATATTGGTGCCAGAAACTTGTGTTGATTGTTGATCAGTTTCATCTGCTTTCTATCCACATTGCATCCCTGTCAAGCCTGTTACTGTCCAAGTGCAATTCAACTGTGAAGCCTAGAAACATTTTACCATTACAGTAGTGTAGCATTTCCAAGGTGCAGGAGGTATTGGAGTGCTCTCATTGTGGTGTACTCAGGAGAATGGAGCTCTGAAAAAAGGCCAATATTTAGACCCATTTAAACCTTTGAGGTTTGGGTTTTGTTTTTTCAAATATTTTTGCTTCCCCCCTGCGTAACTGATTAGTAGGAAGGATTCCAAACACTGTGTTGGAAAAAAGGTCCGAGTCTTTGAGAATATCTGTGTTGTGTTTTTGTAAGATGTCTGTTGTTTTCCACTTCTGAAACAATAGTAAACATTTATTTAATGAAACAAATTGAAAGGTGCTTGTAAGTTTCTTTCTGGGTGCTAGTGTTGCATTCTGACCCATCTTAAATGGTGGGTGAAACAGTCTGTAGCAATTACATAATTGTTTCATCAAAATATGATTAAATACAAATTCCTATAATTGATGCTTCCTGTAAGGATTATTGAAACAGGACTTTAATAGCAAATAGACATTCTTTCTGTTCCCAGTATTTGAACTCCAGAGGGGAGAAAAAAGGGAAAGCAATTAAAGCAACAGAATGGATATTTGTAATTTAATATTTAAAGCATGCTTTTCTTTTTCTGTTAAATTTTAACTTAATTGGAAGATGTCATTTGCCACTTAGAGAGGTGTATATTTAGATTTTGTGTAGTTTTAGCTCTGCTTTTGGCATGGTTGTCTTCTACATGCTGAAGGCTCTCTAGGCTGCGGGACTTTTCCATGCATGGTCAGCTGCTGTGAGATTCAGAGATTCACCGAGGGGGAGAGAGACTTGGTGGCTACATTAATCCGATAAATGTTCTGGAAAGCATGCTCACTCAGATAGAAGAGCCAACCCTGCCTCTAAATGGTGCTGCAGCTTGGCTGGAGGCTGCAAGCAGCTGCATATGAGCCCAGCTCAATCATTGGTGTTTTCTACAGAAAGTGGCAGTCACTTCTGTGCTGGGAACTGAGCCCATTTTTCATGCATGCAATTTGAATTGAGAAGGGCTGTGTGCATCTCTTCACACTGGGGTGTGACATTCAATGCAGGACCAAGGCAGCAGCTCCTACCACTGGACTCTTAATTGGTTTTTGAGTCTTTGCCAAAGGTCAAGCTCCATATGCTTTTTGTCACCACTTCTCCAAATACAGAGCAAAGTGTGTATGTTTCAGTAAGGATGAAATAAAAGAGGCTGAATTTAAAAAATATTTAATTTTACACATTAGTTGAGCACTGGAGTAGGTTGTCTGGGAAGAGTGCTGAAGCCATTGTTGTGTCTCAGAATGGGTTAAAGAGACATCATGGGGAGCAAGGTGGTTGTGTTGCAGGAGGGCACCTCCAGGATGAAGCATTTCTGAAGCAAATGAAGCAGCTGCAGCCCCTGGATGGCCTGTGCTGTGGCACAGTGAACTCTGAAAGTGCTTGAAGTGAGGCATGAGTTAGAGAGAATGGGAAACACGGGATTACACAGGCTTCTAAGGTTTACACCCAGCTGTATTTTGATCTAATTCTGGTACTTGTTGATGCAATCAGTCATGGAGCAGTGTTGGTCTTTGAGAACAGCAACAATACAGTCTTAAACATGAAGATAAACAGGGTTAAAAAGTACTATAGTGTTTACATCAATTGCAGTTGGCCTTCATACGTGTATCAAGCTATTATTTTATAGTATTCATCTTTTCAGGGACAAAAGCAGTAGCCTTTCTGGAAGGAGAGAAGTTTAAAATATGCATCTATGTGAAGGTCAGATTCCCCTTTGATCACAGAATCACAGAAATTAGGGGCTGGAAGGGACCTAGAAGATCATCTAGTCCAACCCCCCTGCCTGAG